>JACEEZ010001228.1:190000-201641 GCA_016584305.1 Chionoecetes opilio | reverse complement strand
CAGTCGATACGCGCGGTATCGTCACTGAGTACGTTCAGTGAGTCGCGTACCGCTGCTACGAGCCGCCAGCACGTTCGGCTACCCTCAAGCTCCCCTTTTCGCTCCCAACGCGCCGGTATCATAATCTTCGTAACGCTATCGTATCCTAGTACACTCGAACACTATCTGATCGTCGATTTACGTGAATAAGCACCTTTCCGCTCCTCATCCTGCCTTCCCCCCTTTTTCACCCCTTCCGCCTCCCCCCCTTCTCATCACCTCCCCCCCCCCGACTCGCTCCCCCTACTCCCACCACCACGTGATACACTCCCCCCTCGACTACCTTCCCCTACTCCCACCACCACATGGTGACCTCCCCCTCGACTACCTCCCCCTACTCCCACCACCACGTGATGACACTCCCCCGTACTCCCTACCTCTACTCCTCAGCACGTGTACCCCCCCCCCACCAACACCACGCCTTCTCCACCCCCTCCCCCGTTTCCCCACCAACACCAACACCCCCTTCTTATTACAACCCCGCTCCCCCGTTTCCCCCCATTCCCCATCACCAACACAACCCTGTTTCTCCCACCTTCATCTCTATAGTCCCCCTTCCTTCTCCATCACCATGGCAACCCCCACCCACGTGTCGGGCTAGCTCTTGACGCTATCGTGGTACGTTCATGACACCGTCATGGCACTGTCGTGGTTATCGTAGCTCTATCGTGACGACAAAATGACCGTTTAGCAATATTCGCGTCTCACCTTCGCCATAACTTATCTTTTACCATATCTTTCATTTGCAGTTATTGTTGTTTTAATACTGCGAGAGATTTGTTGAGTTTAAAGAAAAACGAGTAAATTTTGATGAACACTAAAAGAAGAAAACTTTCGCCTTGCAACCGTTCATTCAGACACACATATCTTAGTAACGCAAATCGAACAGTACAATATAATCGCTGTGAAAGGAAATATTTGACAATGTGCACATTTCTCAGCTTTTTACATATGTAGTATTTTCAAAGAAGGAAACAAATTTACAGTTATAATATTTTGTACGCTTTCGATTATTTTTTTGTAGGAGTACAATAGAGACTTACAATACCGAGCACTTACTTGAAGAACTGAAGTCTTCCGCCGCGTTTTGCTATGTGGTCCACACCTCCTCCAAGCCGCCCAGGTCAATACAGCACAACACCACCACCACCAACACACCAAAGAACATAACTGGCGTCTGCAGCACGTCTGTGTACGGTGTGCGGACAGGATGCCGAATGCACTTTTGCCGAAGGACGGGAAGCCGAAGCCAAAATGCCGAACTGACACAAAGCCGAACGGACACAATGCCGAACGGACACAATGCCGAACGGACATAAAGCCGAATGGACAATAAAAATAATTTAAAAAAAACATACATACCATAACATACATAACATTTCATTTTTATTTTATTTTTTATTTTTATTTTATTTTAACGAGATTGTCAGTCATTCGTGTCTGTAACGACGGTTTACATGTAAAGCTTCATTGCTTGATTCATAATACGTTTATGAAGCTTCATTATAATATTTTAAGAGTTGTTGAGTTTGTTATTTTCCTGCTCTGGAATCAGTTCATTCCAGCGACTCGCACTGTACACAGCTCTGTTATATTGGTAAGTAAAGCCCTAAAGAAAATATTTTTATGTTTATTTTATTTTTATTTTATTAGTATTTTTATTTTTAGTAGTTTAATTATCAATTCATCAATTTGAAACTTAAGATTTAACGATATTGTTAGTTCTTTCCACCTGCTAATTCGCTATTTAATTCCTATTTTCTTTTTAAAACAATTTCAAACAATTTTAGCATAATCATTTAAGATAATTTTATCCCCACAGTTTGACCATGGAATTCATTAAAACAGCACATGGTGGCAGGAAGCTCCTTCTAAATGGATATATATACGTTGTTGATAAAAAAGCTATGGAAACCACTTACTGGAGATGTGAAAAACGAAAAGTGTGCAACGCTAGAATTAGAACTGTAAGTGATATCGGACAGGGAAATGTTTCAAATCATTCACATCCTCCAGATGGTGCTCATAATAGGGTTGTAAAAGCGTTGGATAAAATGAAAACTAGAGCAGAACAGACAGAAGTGGTGACAAGCAGTGTAATTAATAATGTCGTGGAAGAATTGCCTCTCAGCATTGCTGGTTCTCTGCCTAAGAGGGAAACTGTTGGAAGAATGGTACGGCGAGCAAGAAAGATTGACGATAGTGAAGACTTGAACATGACAACACGTGGAGAAAATCTTCGGCTTTATGAAACTACTGCTATTACTATTTTTTCGCCAGAGAAAAATTTGAAATTACTATCTAGTAAACAAACATGGTTTGGCGATGGCACATTTCAATCTGCTCCTATAGGTAAACAGCTGTATACTATACATGCTATTATTTCAGGGAGTAAAACCTTGCCATTGGTGTATTGCATTGCGAGTAACAAAGAAGAGAAAACGTATGACGAATTTTTTTAATTTTTGAAAAGCAAAGGCGTTCAGGATCCAGATTCAATAATAATCGACTTCGAACGAGCAACAATAAATAGCATTAAGAAGAACTTTCCTAATACATCAATATTGGGTTGTTTCTTTAATTTTGGACAATGTTTATGGCGAAATATCCAGTCTTGTGGACTGCGACAATGGTATGTATGTTCAAGTCAATAGCGCCCTTTTCATCAAGCAGTTACAAGATAAGATTTTCATCCTATCTAGACACTTTGCAAGTACCAACTACAAGGTTATTGACTATACAAAGCGCCGCCACGTCAGCACGAACTAAGCGGACTCGAACCGCTGACCGAATGCACAGGGACGCTGCACATTGCAAACTCACGTCTCTACCAACCTTGCCACCCTGAAGCAGTTACAAGCACTTGCCTTTGTTCCACCCTCTGATGTGCATGAATTATTTTACGAATTGGTGAATTCCTTAAATGCCGAAAATGATGAGTTATTATGTGATTTTCTAGTTTATTTTGAAAGTACGTGGTTAGGAATAGTCCAGAGAGGGCGCCGAAGGAGGCCAATTTTTTATGTTGATGTGTGGTCTGTCCACGCTCGAGTTCATGATAATTTGCCGAGAACAAACAATTCTCTCGAAGGTTGGCACCAGGCTTTGAAAAATAGACTTAACGTAACTCATCCCACAATCTCCAAACTACTAAAAGTTATTAGAAGTGAGCAGGCATCCAATGAAATTCTAATTGAGCAGGCATCTATAGGGATTGACATATCACGACCAAACAAAAAATATGATACCATTTGATGTGGAATAACAAAACACATCTTGACCTCTTTGTAGGCTTTACTTAACACAAAACTCTTGTGCATTCCTGTAACAATATTTTCAGTATCAGAGTGGAAATTTAACACACAAGATAAACACTTATACACAAGTAATATACATTCACAGTATATTGGAGGAATACCCACCTGGCTTGGTTGCTTGCTTCTGTAGGACTGATCCACACCTGCTAGCTCCTTTACCACCTTGACTACTACGCGGTGTTGCCAAATCTACGTAAATGACGAACTACCACAACCCATCTAAGAGTTACCTTAGTATATGACAGTAGGCCAATCACATAGTTATCATCAACTATTACACCATTAACGATAGGATAAAATCCATTTGTAGTTCTTATAATAAAAGAGAAGGATTGGCGTTTCTACGATCTTTGGCTCACAATTTTGAAATACTCATATAGTTTTTTGTGTACATTTTAATCTTTCTATTGCAACACTTTTAGAATAAACATGTGATATTTTTATATGTTTACATTGTAAACCTGTAAGGAAACATTTAAAAAGTGCTTTTATGTATTTTTTTAATGCTTTTATGTATATTCAATTAAAGAAATCCGTGGAAAACTTGATTTTTTATTTAGTCCAATGCAACAATTTTTAAATGGTTGCATTGTAGAAATTAAATGATAATCATATATTTAAACTTTGTAAGTATGTATTTTCAGCCTCTTGTCCATTCGGCTTATGCAGTTCGGCATTGTGTCCGTTCGGCATTGTGTCCGTTCGGCTTTGTGTCCGTTTGGCATCTTGGCTTCGGCTTATTGTCCTTCGGCAAAAGTACATTCGGCATCCTGTCCGTGTACCCTGTGTACATCACCGCTTTCACGCCACCCTGAACAGTGAAAACGGGAATGAAATATGAGTGTGTGCATATATAAGACAATTAATCAATCATTAGGGGCATACGCCGGGGGGTGCGTCGCTTCGCCCACCCTACGACCCCACTCCCGGGGGTCACCACGCGCGAGTCCCCATGCAGGCTCCTTTCCCATACCAAGCAGCTCTCGACAAGAAACATCAACTTTCCCCAGCCACGAGCCTTGTGGGCGCCCCCTTGGCCTCCTCCACGCCGGATTGTCTCTTACAGATACAACCCGATGGGAAGAATCGGTTGCAGAGTAGCGTGCCACATGCCCATATATATATAGCCGAAGTTGGCGCTGACGGACTATGCAGGTAATAGGCCTCGATTCAGTCTCACGGTGCAATCGCTGATTTGACACGTAATCATCCCAGCGATACCCCATGATTCTGCGAAGACACTTATTACTAAAGGCATCGATTCGTCTCTTCAAGTCACTATTTAGTGTCCATGTCTCACAACCATAGAGTAAGACAGGGATCACAAGCGACTGGAATATCCGGATCTTTGTCCTCCTGCACAGGTACCGACAACGCCAAATACTCCTACTGAGCGAGTCCATAACACCGTGGGCTATGCCAATTCGCCGTAAGACTTCTTGACGTGACCCGCCGTTATTATGGACTGCGCTACCAAAGGTATGTAAAACTTTCTAAGATCTCAATGTCCTCGCCGCACGCATGAACAGACTGTACTGTTTCATCTAGTAAGCCTTCAAACACCTGGACCTTGGTCTTAAGCCAGGAGACCTAAAGTCCCAAAGGCTTTGCCTCTTCGTGCAGCGCCTCGAGAGCCATCACCAGGACCTCCAGCGACTCAGCAAAGATTTCTGCATCATCGGCAAAAACAAGATCAGTGATCTTGGTGTTGACGAGAGATGCTCCACAATCACTTTGATCTACAACTTTGCCCAATACCCAGTCCATACAAGTGTTGAAAAGTGATGGGGCAAGGACACACCCTTGCCTCACTCCTGTATTCACAGGAAAGAAGCTGGATACACCTCCCCCACACTTCACAGCACTCTCAATCCCAGAGTACAGACCAGTCATCAAACCAATAGTCCTTGCAGGAATCCCGCAAAGTCGCAGAAGATCCTAGAGTGACTCACGATGCACTGAGTTAAACGCCTTCTTGAGATCAACATAGGCTGCAAGCATCCCCTGTCGAAACTCACGTCGGCGTTCCACCAGGACACGATATATAAGATACTCACACATATACAAGGGATTGCCAAAATATCGGTGTCAGTAAAATCTAGTTATTTATTTATCGAAATTATTGAAATAGATGCCTAAAATTATTAGTAGTAAAAGCACTCATAGAAGGTGAACCGAAGTACAAGAGAAATAACTGTTTCATACATAAGGATGCGCACTAAGCCACCTCTGTATCATTGTTAGCTAGGGAGTTAAAGTAATAGAAGCTACGTATTGTTGCAAGGAAAGGAGAAGACCAAAATAGTCAAGTTTGCAATGATGAGAGGGAGGCAGACATGAATCACGATCATTCTTAACTATAATGACGTAGAATGTGACGACTGTGCCTATGATGATGACTGTTGCGTGGGTGGAGAGGGGGGGGACGATGCTCAGGGCGAGAGATGGACCGTATAGACTCAAGCCGAGGTTTATCATCATTATAAAAAAATGCGCCACTGTGGCAATCTTCCGTAGTAAAGGACTCTTGTATCGAACCTCTAGGTACTGCGAAAGGTAGAAAGAACAAAGGTAAAAGTGGAAGGCAAACCAAAAACTACCACAAATATTTGATGTTTTTCTAGTATTACTTATTTAGTATTTATATTTTTGACATGCATTAACAATAGTACGGCGCCTAAGCTAAATATACCATAACAATTGTGCATTTTGTGAAGAAAGCACCAACTTTGGCACACTAGTAGAGTATCATATTATAAACAGATTTGGATATTGGGCCATGTCAAATTCAGCCCCTGATGGCTATGGCAGCCATTTTTCAAAATGGCCGCTAGCGGTTACTATAATTTTACAATCTCCCTTATAGTGTACCAGTCGTTCAAAGGATAACACTAACATTGGTCTGAACATTTATTAAAAGCTGAATTAAGAGAAACATAACCAAAATATACCACTCATAATCATATCGTGGTCAGCGTTTCATGCCAGTCGCCAGCCATCGTTAGCTCGAACCATCTGCCCCACCGCCCTGCTTCCACTGTTCCTTGACAGTGCCCATGTTTCACAGTGGCCATGATCCGGCACTCCATGGATGGGGTGAAGAATGCTGTAGAACATGTGAATCCTGGCCAGACACCTGTCGTCACCTTGGACCAGCCACTGTTTGCCTTGGCAAAGCAAATTCAGTGGAAGTGGCCAGAGAAGTATGGTGAAGAAAAGCTGGTAGTGATGTTTGATGGGCTCCACATCAAGATGGTCGCTCTGAAGATGCTGGGCGACTGGCTGCGAGGAAGTGGCTGGGTACAAGCCTTGGTTCAAGGTGAGATTGCAACGCCACGGACAGCCGACTCCTTCCTGCGAGCTGCCCTCGTCACCCGCACAAGAAGAGCTCATCAAATCCCTGCAGTGGTACTGCACATCCTGCAACATCGTGCGTATGAACTCCACTGTATGAAATATTTTGATGATGCAGAAGACATGCCTGAGTTCGAAGCCTGGTGTCACCAGAGAGGAGAAGACATTCCCAACTTTCAATACTGGGCAACTGTGCTGAAACTAGAGATGTTGGTACTGATCTACGTGCGTTCTCTGCGGCAGGCTTCATTCACGGTGTACCTTGATGCCCGGACGGAACTGGTCCCATGGTTCCATGCCTTAGACCACACACACTATGGCAGGTGGGTTCCTGTTCACCTGAGGGACATGGTTGCGCTCCCAATGAAGCACCCAGATGTAGACAGAGAATTTAGGGCTGGCAACTTCACTGTACGGAAGACGAAGAACGTGTTCTCTTCGATCCCAATCGACCAGGCGCATGAACAAAATAACGCATGCATCAAAGGAGATGGTGGATCAGTCAGCCTCACTGACAACCCAAGTGCCCTGCGGCGGTGGATGATTGCCGGGCCAGAAGTTGCCAGGGCCAAAGAAGAGTCCCAAGATGGCCATCAACACTGGGGGAGGCGAGAGGACACACGTCATCACGACCAGACACCAAGTGTGCAGACCTCTTTCGCCAAGGATGTCCGCGCCCTTGTCAGCGTCATGGAAGAGCTTGACAACTCCTTTGTGGGAGAGAGCATGGATCTGATTGTCCTTGACACAAAGGAAATTGCAGATCCTGCTGCAGTTGAGACTGTCAGGAATGTGAAGAAGATTGGCCAAGAGCAGTTCCAGGCTTTCACCAGAGAGCCTAGTGGAAAGTACGAAGCCAATTGATGATGCAATTCGTCGGAACAAACTGAAGGTGTTCACCACTTCCACCCCGAGAAGTGTGAGCAAAGGGAAACAGCAGCTGGCCTCTCTCAGGAACGACGTGGGACATTTCTCACGGCTATACATTGGTTGCCAGACGAGGGATGGAAACCTTGAAGAGTTCTTTCATGAGAATCAAGCGTGTCCTCCAGCACTCTCCGATGGAGAAAGTCTCCGTCTAGGTACGAAGAGTGATCTCCTCAAATGCTTTGAAGAGTTCTCCAATGCCCAATCAGAGGCTCCTGATACCACCTGCCTAGTTCTTGATGGGGCAGTCATTGTCCAGATGCTGAAGCCTGCGGTAACCAAGAACTTTGATGACTATGCCCAGGATGTCTTCATACCGTACCTGTCAACAAGGCTTCAGACTGTGTCACGCCTGAACTTTGTCTGGGACCGCTACATTGCTGATTCACTGAAAGGCAGTGCAAGATCAAAGAGTGGAAAAGGAGTGCGTAAACGCGTGGTCGGAGCAGCAGTTATACCTGGAAACTGGCAGAACTTCCTCCGAGTGGACACCAATAAGACCGAGCTGTTCAAGTTCCTATCAGAAGCTATCTTCAAGTGGATTGACCAGGATGACAAGCAGCTGGTTATCACTGATGGAGATGCAGTCCTGAGCAAGCCACCGCTGCAAGACCTGGCCTTGCTCGCCCCATGCAACCACAAAGAAGCTGACACTCGAATATTGTTGCATGCATCCTATGCAGCCAACCATGGTCACCACAAGATACTGTTCAAGACATTTTACACCGATGTCGTGGTGTTGGCTGTATCAGTGGCCCAGACACTGCAACCAGAAGATGAACTGTGGCTAGCATTTGTCACTGGGAAGAGTTTTCGGTACCTGGCAGCCCACGAAATAGCAGCTGGCCTAGGACCAGAGAAGGCACAGGCACTCCCTATGTTTCACGCTCTGACTGGGTGTGACACTGTATCTAGCTTTGCTGGACATGGTAAGAAGACTGCCTGGACAATCTGGACCGTTCTGCCAGCACTTGCAGACGTACTGCTGAAGCTATCCTCTGCACCAAGTGGCACACAAGACGATGTCATGCACACCATCGAGAGGTTCGTCATATTGCTCTATGACAGAACCAGCACGTGCAAGGACATTGACAAGGCCCGGAAGAAACTCTTCGCGAAGAAGAAGAACGTGCAACTGATCCCGCCAGCCAAGGCAGCTCTGGAGGAGCATGTGAAGAGGGCGGCCTACCAAGGAGGCCATGTGTGGGGACAAACACTGCTACCAACGCCAGAGCTGCCTTCTCCATCCAGCTGGGGCTGATTCAAGAATGACGATGGGGTGTACGAGCCACACTGGACGAAGCTACCCGAAGTAACCCACACCTGCTATGAGCTAGTATCGTGCAAGTGCAAGAAGAGCTGTCTGAAGTGTTGTAAGTGCAATAAGTCCGCACTTGAATGCACAGCTTTGTGTGTGTGTGTGAGAGAGTGCTCACAAAATTGAGTGTCGGCCATTTTGATTGAGTGGCGGCCATTTTTATTATGAGTGGCGTCCATTTTGATTATGTTTACCTTAATTAAGCTTTTAATAAATGTTCAGACCAATGTTAGTGTTATCCTTTGAACGACTGGTACACTATAAGGGAGATTGTAAAATTATAGTAACCGCTAGCGGCCATTTTGAAAAATGGCTGCCACAGCCATCAGGAAGTGAATTTGAGATGGCCCAATATCCAAATCTGTTCATAATAGGATAGTCTACTAGTGTGCCAAATTTGGTGCTTTCCTCACAAAATGCACAATTGTTATGCTAAGTTGCCCATCTATAAAGCGGTGTATGTAACAGGACATCAAGCTTACCCAGAGATGTACCCTCAAGGATTCTTAAAGAGGGATTTAAATGTTCAAAGTAACATCACATCTGAGTCTTGGTGGATTGTAAGACTGATAACCAGATGTAGTAAGATCACAAAGGAAATTCTTTAAAATGACAAATTGTCATGAATAATTCAACTTAACCAAATAATTAATGTGTTGTTAGGTAAGGATTGAACACTCATAATAATATCGCAAAATTGTTTACGTTCTTTTCTCACCTCATTTATGGAGACCAGCTTGAGGTTGTAGAGGACGGGCAGAATGAGCTGAACAAAGACCAGCATGGCGGGCACGACGCCTAGCACTTGGGTGGTGATTTGCGCGTCGTAGAAGTAGGTCTCCGTGGGACTGCCTGTGAGTGTTAGGAAGATGATGTATCAGAAGGCACAAGAGGATGTAACATGATCAACATTGCAATCAGTCTTACAACAAAAACTCAGATGGATTGATGTTGACAGATGTTGTTGCAGTCTGTGGCTGGTGGAGGACCCATAACCATATTGCACAAACTTCTGACTCATTGACCAGAGACTTATGAAAGCTATTTTTTGTAGCTTTTACCTAAACTTCCTTGCGTATGTGACTCAAGATCTTCAGACGACTTACCCAAGACAACGACGGAGGTAAATAAACCTCCCAACATAGAGAGTGCGACTGCTGGCGGCGGCATGTTCCTGCTGCCCAGAAGGTAATCTTGAGTGGTGACGTTCCGCCTGTTCCTCACGGCACTGATCACGCCGATGGCTACGGTCACCACCAGCATAAGCGAGAACACCACCCAGTCCGCCGCCTGGAACTTGTATCCCATCGTGTTGGCCTTTGTCACCGCCGCCCCATCCATGTCAAACGATTAAAATGCTAAACCTTTTTCAAATCAGAGTGTATGTGTGTGTGGGAGTTAGATATCTGTGAGCGGTACAGTAAAGCCAACCGTTTAATTGATTAATTGTATATGTCGAGGAGTGATCAACCATGTTCAGTATGCTAGTTATTAAGAAGTATTCAAGAGAATAATATCTTCAATTACTCCTTTCATCCACACCAATAGCACAGCAGAATGGAAAACTTTGATGGCTTTTGAAAATGGAATGTGAGGAATAAGATAAAGAGGAAGAGTTGGATGAGATGAAGAGAAGGCTAGAGATGAACATGATACGGAAGAGGATAAGTGATGAAAGAAGAGTAGGTAGGTGAAGGACAGAGGAGTTACGGTGGCAACATTGCATGAGAAAAGCATGCTTGTGTCTTTGATTTATAAGCAGTCACGTATGTAGTCATGCTACAGTATTAGATATCTTCCATATGAAGGTTATATCTGGCAGTGATGCGATGGAGGGAAAGCATCTTTGCATTACTCGATTGTCAAATACACCAATCATCTATCTCCGACCGGTAGTTTATGCGGATACATGACAAATGCGTCTGTAAGAATGCAATAAAATATAATGCGTAACATGTGATATTGAATGATTGAAAACTTTTAGAAAAATGACGGCTATATATAGTAAGTAGCCTATTTCATGTGTTTTTGTAATGTATGATCTTTACTGATGTAGAAGTGTGTATATTCTTGTTTGTTTTGCTGAATGGGAAAAGTTGCAATTTTTGTCTGCCAGCAGTTAGAAAAAAATCAAAACTTCCTGCTTGTGGAATGAATTTTACCTTCTATTGACTAGGTTTTTATGATTGGGTAAATAACACAAAACACCGGATAAAGCAAAATAAACACTCATAAGAACAAATTCTTCACTAGGCGTAAAAAATGTAATATACATATATATTATATAAATATGATCTATATATATATATAAATTATATATATTCTATACTATATATATATATTATACTAACTATATATATATATAATATACATATTTATATACATATATATATAATATATAATATATATATACATATAGATATATATATTATACATATATATATATATATATACATATTATATAGTATACATATTATATATATATATATATATATATATATATATATATATATATTATATATATATATATACATATATATACATATATATATAATATATAATATACATAATACATATATATATATATATATATATATATATATAATAATGATATAGTATATATATACTGTATGTATAAACATATATATCTAAATATATATATATATATATATATATATATATATTA
>JACEEZ010001228.1:90000-182500 GCA_016584305.1 Chionoecetes opilio | reverse complement strand
CCGTGACATGGATCGTGTGGGCGAATTGACTTTAGAGTGGGCGAATTGACTCTTACATGTGGGCGAATTGACTCTTACATGTGGGCGAAATGTCTTGTGGGCGAATTGACGTGTGGGCGAAATGACCGGTAACCACTCCATCCATAAACAAGTTGCATAACCACGGTGACATTACCCATCCTTGCCTCATTTTACCTGGTACTGTCGTCTACCAATATTTTTATCCCTACACAAATCGGGAAAACTCGCCGACGGTAATGGTTAGGTTAGATTTTGCTTTGATTTATCTTATTACTCCATCCATAAACAAGTTGCATAACCACGGTGACATTACCCATCCGTGCCAAACCTAACCTATCCTAACCTAACCAAATCTAACCTAACCTAACCTAACCTAAACTAAACTACCCAAATCTAACCTAACCTAAACAAATCTAACCTAACCTCCTAGCGGGGGGTTGGGGGGGTTCTCGACACACTAAACAAATATAACCTAACCTCCTAGCTCCTACACTCCATAGTGTGGGCGAAATGTCTCCATAGTGTGGGCGAAATGACTCCATAGTGTGGGCGAATTGACCTGTGGGCGAAATGACTCCATGGTGTGGCGAAATGGCATGTGGGCGAAATGACCGGATACCGATGGAGTAATAAGATAAATCAAAGCAAAGGTTGGTGATGTTGGTATAGACTCAAGAGTATTCATTGGCTCGTCAAGTAACACTTAAACCATGATGTACCACTACTTATTATGAGGAAAGACAACAAAAGGAACTCAATTAATAAGGTATTTTAATACTATCATAACCATGAATAAAAATATGTACAACCTACAAAGAGAAGACTACGACGATGAAAAAATTTCGAGTTGTTTTGGGCGAAATTGATATTCCAGGTGCTATATTTCCGTGCTCGCTGACAATATAGAGAAGACCTGAGGTGATGGCTGATGTGCAAAGGCTTCTAAACCAGGAAAACAGTCACAGCAGAGTCTCATTAAGAAGTAAGCAAGTGGTAGGGACACATTACGTACCTACCAGTTGCTTACCTTTTGACGAGGCTCTGTTATGACTGTTTTTTTGGTTTAGAAGCCTCTGCACATCAGCCATTACCTCAGGTCTTCTCTATAGTGTTCTCAGCGAGAATAGAGCACAGTAATATAGCACCTGGAATATCAAAATCGCGCAAAATGACTCTAAATTCTTCCATCACCGTAGTTTTCCCTTCGTAGGTCCACCCGCGGCGACCCCGACTTATCCCCACAATGCACCGATGTAAACAAACCGTGACGTAGTTATGGGTAGGGTCCATTGTGGCACCACCGCTCACGCAGCCCGCCAAAAGAATGGGCCCCAGACATAACTACGTCACGGTTTGTTTACATCGGTGCATTGTGGGGATAAGGCGGGGTCGCCGCGGGTGGACCTACGAAGGGAAAATTACGGCGATGGAAGAATTTCGAGCTATTTTGCGCGAAATTGATATTCCAGGTGCTATATTACTGTGCTCTGTTCTCGCTGACAACACTATAGAGAAGACCTGAGGTAATGGCTGATGTGCAGAGGCTTCTAAACCAAGAAAACTGAGTCATAACAGAGCCTCGTCAAAAGGTAAGCAACTGGTAGGTACGTAATGTGTCCCTACCACTTGCTTACTTCTTAATGAGACTCTGCTGTGACTGTTCCTGGTTTAGAAGCCTTTGCACATCAACCATCACCTCAGGTCTTCTCTATGTTGTCAGCGAGCACGGAAATATAGCACCTGGAATATCAATTTCGCCCAAAACAACTCGAATTTTTTTCATCGTCGTAATCTTCTCTTTGTAGGCTGTACATATTCATGGTTATGATAGTATTAAAATACCTTATTAATTGAGTTCCTTTTATTGTCTTTCCTCATAATAAGCAGTGCTACATCATGGTTTAAGTGTTACTTGACAAGCCAATGAATACTCTTGATTCTATACCAACATCACCAACCTTTGCTTTGATTTATCTTATTACTCCATCCATAAACAAGTTGCATAACCACCGTGACATTACCCATCCTTGCCTCATGGTACCTGCATGGTACTGTCGTCTACCGATATTTTTGTCCCTACACAAATCGGGAAAACTCGCCGACAGTAATGGTTAGGTTGGTATCCGGTCATTTCGCCCACATGCCATTTCGCCACACCATAGTCATTTCGCCCACACTATGGAGTCTATAGGAGCTAGGAGGTTAGGTTATATTTGTTTAGTGTGTCGAGAAAACCCCAACCCCCGCTAGGAGGGGTTAGGTTAGATTTGTTTAGGTTAGGTTAGGGTAGGTTAGATTTGGGTAGTTTAGGTTAGATTTGGTTAGGTTAGATTAGATTAGATTAGGTTAGGATAGGTTAGATTTGGTTAGGTTAGGTTAGCTTAGGTTAGATTTGGTTAGGTTAGCATATCGGTGGGTCAAGCCCCCTGCTAGGGAAGGTTAATTTTGGTTAGGTTAGGTTTATTTTGGTTAGGCAATTTTCGTCATTTCGCCCACAAGACATTTCGTCCACATGTAAGTCAATTCGCCCACATATAAGAGTCAATTCGCCCACATATAAGAGTCAATTCGCCCACACGAACCATGTCACGGAGTCATGTAACTATATCTTCCTCTGGCAGAAATTAAATGAACCACCAGTAACCTTGGGCGAAATGACGGTAAATTTCTAGTGTTTGCCCATACTCTCCAACTTCCCCCAAACAAGTTTGGGGACCTGTGGGAATGCGGGGTTTTCGGGTGGGGAACAAATTATACGTCGGAAACACGTAATTAAAGAGTTATGTAGGGGGGGTAAAATTTCCTAGATCTAGGGTAATTTCCTTATATCTAGAGAAAATTACCTAACCAAAATAAACCTAACCTAACCAAAATTAATCTACCCTAGCAGGGGGCTTGACCCACTGATAACCTAACCTAACCAAATCTAACCTAACCTAACCAAATCTAATCTAACCTAACCAAATCTAACCTATCCTAACCTAACCAAATCTAATCTAACCTAACCTAACCAAATTTAATAGGTTAGATAGGTTAGATTTGGTTAGGTTAGGTTAGGTTAGCTTAGCTTAAATTAGATTTGGTTAGGTTAGGTTATCAGTGGGTCAAGCCCCCTGCTAGGGTAGGTTAATTTTGGTTAGGTTAGGTTTATTTTGGTTAGGCAATTTTCTCTAGATATAAGGAAATTACCCTAGATCTAGGAAATTTTACCCCCCCTACATAACTCTTTAATTACGTGTTTCCGACGTATAATTTGTTCCCCACCCGAAAACCCCGCATTCCCACAGGTCCCCAAACTTGTTTGGGGGAAGTGGGAGAGTATGGGCAAACACTAGAAATTTACCGTCATTTCGCCCAAGGTTACTGGTGGTTCATTTAATTTCTGCCAGAGGAAGATATAGTTACATGACTCCGTGACATGGATCGTGTGGGCGAATTGACTCTTATATGTGGGCGAATTGACTTACATGTGGACGAAATGTCTTGTGGGCGAAATGACGAAAATTGCCTAACCAAAATAAACCTAACCTAACCAAAATTAACCTACCCTAGCAGGGGGCTTGACCCACCGATATGCTAACCTAACCAAATCTAACCTAAGCTAACCAAATCTAACCTATCCTAACCTAATCTAATCTAATCTAACCTAACCAAATCTAACCTAAACTACCCAAATCTAACCTACCCTAACCTAACCTAAACAAATCTAACCTAACCTCCTAGCGGGGGGTTGGGGGTTCTCGACACACTAAACAAATATAACCTAACCTCCTAGCTCCTATAGACTCCATAGTGTGGGCGAAATGACTATGGTGTGGCGAAATGACATGTGGGCGAAATGACCGGATACCAACCTAACCATTACTGTCGGCGAGTTTTCCCGATTTGTGTAGGGACAAAAATATCGGTAGACGACAGTACCATGCAGGTACCATGAGGCAAGGATGGGTAATGTCACGGTGGTTATGCAACTTGTTTATGGATGGAGTAATAAGATAAATCAAAGCAAAGGTTGGTGATGTAGACTCAAGAGTATTCATTGGCTTGTCAAGTAACACTTAAACCATGATGTAGCACTGCTTATTATGAGGAAAGACAATAAAAGGAACTCAATTAATAAGGTATTTTAATACTATCATAACCATGAATATGTACAGCCTACAAAGAGGAGACTACGACGATGAAAAAAATTCGAGTTGTTTTGGGCGAAATTGATATTCCAGGTGCTATATTTCCGTGCTCGCTGACAACATAGAGAAGACCTGAGGTGATGGTTGATGTGCGAAGGCTTCTAAACCAGGAAAACAGTCACAGCAGAGTCTCATTAAGAAGTAAGCAAGTGGTAGGGACACATTACGTACCTACCAGTTGCTTACCTTTTGACGAGGCTGTTATGACTCTGTTTTCTTCGTTTAGAAGCCTCTGCACATCAGCCATTACCTCAGGTCTTCTCTATAGTGTTGTCAGCGAGAACAGAGCACAGTAATATAGCACCTGGAATATCAATTTCGCGCAAAAGAACTCGAAATTCTTCCGTCACCGTAGTTTTTCCTTCGTAGGTCCACCCGCGGCGACCCCGCCTTATCCCCACAATGCACCGATGTAAACAAACCGTGACGTAGTTATGGGTAGGGTCCATTGGAGGCTCTGAATCTTTTGCCTCCAGACGCACGTCTTTCAAGGTCACACAAGCAGGAAGTGACGTCACGGTGACGTCACGTTGGCAAGACGGACGTAACAATTACGGGAAGTGTGAACCCCGCATAAGACGCGTCCTAGACGGCGGCTTAGGACGAAGCGCTGAGCGCTACATTTAGCAAGAGTCCAATTTGGATTTCATGAAATATCATTACTAAGAATCATCAGAAAGGTATAAAAATATCGAAAAACAGAAGATTAATATTTCTATGATAATTGCTGAAGACTACAACGAATGAATTCATCTATAAGGATAATTGTACCAGATATGCAACGTTCCGTTCAAAAGACACAAACATTGACATGGTCTTCGCTCTATCAACGAGGAAAGATAATTGTTTTCAGGACGACTGGACGAGACTTTCATCCTTGGCCAGCTCTTTCAAGCAAGGAAAAATGTCCTATGTCCTGCGAGGGATATGTTACTTTTCACCAGTCTTTTTCCTGGTGAAAAAGAATGTAGTTATAAAATAAAAATATAAATAAGAAGCACACTATTATTAACCTTTAAGAGTAATGTTCATATGTTTTTGTAAATATGGAAAACATAAAATACAAAAAAGGGGGTATGCAGTAGTCAAATAAAAACACTATAGTTCCCGCTTAAATTCTCTACGTTCTCTTATCATATCCTGTGTTCGACATAGATGGCAGGACCGTACGGTTTTCAAACTTTACTATGTAGTCGGAGATCCTTGTTCTCTAGCTTCCTTGAGCTGGCCTCTGCCCGGGCACCTTGTATTTCTGGGTTCGGGAAATAAACTACCACAGTTCAGCTCTGCCTCTCGTTCCACCTCTCGCTCCAATATGGCGCAGTTTCATACCGACTTCCGGGAGGTGCTAGGAGGCAGTAAGGGAGCGCCAACTCTGCAGCAGGCGCCCCTAGAAGAGGTAGTCATCGACACACCGGCAAGCCACAGTGTCTGCAGCTCACCTTACCTCAACCCACCACACGTGACCCAGAGGCAAGCCCCTACCAGCACAAGATTCACCCCTACGCAGCCGCATAGTCCATGGCCTGCAGCACATTCCCTGACCACCCCTCCAGGACCATGGTCTGCAACATATGCCCCGCGCCCCCCAGCACCTCCGTCAGGGCCGGGGACAGCGACCGCAGGCATGTCACCGGCAGCATTCGAGGCGTGGGCCGTAAGTGTGGAAGACTACGGCCTTATTTGCGGGTGGGTTCCGCCCCTAGCCGCCTCCTACGTGAGATTGTTGTGTAACAGCGACGTACAGCAGCGCATCGACGCCCGCCTCGAAAAGCAGGAGTTCCGGCAGCTCTCGACTTCATCGGCAATCAACACGGTACGAAGTGTAGTGATCGGCCCTCGGTGCGAGGTGGGGGCATGGGCAGATTTTTTCACATATACCCAGACGTCTGGGGACAGCGTCGGTGCATACGTTTCAAAGTGCCGCGCCATAGCGGGAGAGTGTAACTTCCGCTGTCCCGATTGCGAAAAATCGCTAACTGAGTATATGCTGAGCAGAAAAGTGGTCATGGGGCTAAGTGATCGTAGTATGAAGGTGGAAGTGTTACGCTGTTTCCCCCTTACATCTATGAGTGACATAATAAACTGTGGGGGTGTGTGGCAACCCTCATCTTCCCGCCACATCTCAGCGTCACCCGAGGCGGGCAGTTGTGACTCCGGCGAGGCAGTGACCAGTCGTCCTGTCAGCTCTCTGTAATTAGAGGTTAAGTCTCCAATAAACATCACGCCGCGCCCCCAGCCCTTCTGTGTTCCAACCCCAGCATGGCGCAGTATCTTCAGGGGCTCATGGAGGAAGGCATGGGCGGCGTAGAGACGCCTCCGGCAGGTAGCGGGCGCGTGGGAACAGCCGCGTGGTCCAACCTGCCGCCATACCACAACCCCACGCGTTATACACCAAGCCCCGGCATCACACCAGCCACTCAGCAGCAACTCTGGCCAACGACCCGGCAGCATTGCCCACCACCTCCTCCAGGACCAGGGGGAGCGACCGTGGGCATGTCGCCGGCAACGTTTAAGGCATGGGCCACCAGCGTAGAGGACTACAGCAGCATCTGCGGTTGGGCGGCACCCACAGCGGCACCTTATGTACGCCTCCTTTGTAACACAGAGGTGCAACAGCGCATCGACGCGCGCCTGGGCAAGCAAGTGTTCAGGCAACTCTCAACCACGGAGGCAATCGACGTTGTGAGAAGCGTGGTGATCAGTACACGCTGTATCATCGGAGCGTGGGCGGAATTCTTCTCTCTAGCACAGGCATCGAGTGACAGTGTGTGCGCGTATATCTCCCAGTGCCGCGCCAAAGCGAATGAGTGCGGCTTTAGGTGCCCTGAGTGCCAGTGCCCCTTAGAGGAGTACATGCTCAGCAAGAAAATAGTGATGGGGCTACGTGATCGCAACATGAAAGCGGGGGTGTTGCGTTGCTTCCCACGCCTCGAGTCATTCAGTGAAATAGTTCGCGTGTGTGAAATTTTTGAGGCCGCGGAAAAGGCGAGTGACCAACCTTCGAGCTACGTAGCCAGTGTGGGGGTCGGTGACACACTACCCCCGTCCGTCATGGCTCCACACCACGAGGTGGCGGCAGCGGGCCCCGCGCGCCGGCTAGCGGACAAGGAAAAACCCGCCAAGACGGAGTCCGGCGGGGACGCAGGCGGTGCCCAGCATGCGGTGAATCTGAGTGTACAGGTGGGGCGTCAGTGCAGAGCGTTTGCAGCGACATGCCGTTGTTGCGGCCAGAAGGGGACACTTCTGGCGCCTGTGTCGGCCCTCACCCCCAGGGCGGCGCTCGTCCCGCCCGCCCATCATTCGAACTTCACCCTATCTCCGGTGCAGTGGATCGTTGGAGGAGTGGAGATGGCGGCGTCGCTGCCCGTGGTGATCAGCTGCTCACGCCTCACGCCACGTGTCCCTACACAGCAGTGGCGGACACTGGGGCGCAAGTGTCTGTGGCGGGTCGCCTACTGTTGGGGGACCTCGGCATATCCCAACGTCAGCTCCAGGCTACACCCACGGCAGTCACCCACGTTGCGGGGGCAGCATGCGCCTCCTGGGAACCATCACCTGTCAGGTCTCCGTGGGGACTGTCTCCACCACAGAGTGCATCTACATAGCCGAAGGCGTGCAGCAACTCTACCTATCGCTCAAGGCATGCAAGGCCCTTCGCCTGGTCCATCACACCTTCCCGCGCCCCCTTTCACACCACCAGTGTGTGTGCTGTGGAGCCATCAGACACCCCACAAGACCCACGTCGCCCGGAATCGCCACCTCACGAACTTGTAGAGGAGAAACGTCGATCGCCTCGAGAAAATGGTTCTTGGAGCACTTCGGGCGCACTGTGTTTGCCAGGGGACGCACGCCGCTACCAGAGATGAGCGGTCCGCCTCACCACGTCCACCTACGGCCCGACACACGCCCCCACGCAGTCCACGTCCCAGCCTCAGTCCCGCTCCACTTCTTTGACGAGATACGACGACAGCTGGACGACGATGTTGACAAGGGCATCATCGAGGCGGTGCCCGCAGGCGGAGCCCACCGAATGGTGCTCCAGAAGGGTGGTAGTGCCAAAAAAGGACGGAAGGCCCGTCGCACGGTCGACTTCAGCGCCTCAACCGTGCGAGCCTCAGAGAGACACACCACACCAGACCGCCCTTCGATCTCGTCTCTAGCGTGCCCAAACATACATTTAAGACCGTAGCGGACGCAATTTGGGCTACCACCAGGTCCCCCTCGACGAGGAGAGCCGCAAGCTCACAAACATTCATCACCCCCTGGGGGCGCTACCGGTACCGCCGCACCCCCATGGGCCACTGCGCTTCGCAGGACGCGTTCACAAAGCGTTTTGACGACACCATCACCGACGTGCCCAGGAAGCTCAAGTGCGTGGGACGACACTCTACTCCACGACAGCAGCGTCAGCGACGCCTTCTGGCACACATACAATTTTCTCAGAGGTGCCTGGAGAGCGGTGTCACCCTGCGACCTGACAAGTTCCGCTTCTGCAGGAGGAGCGTCACCTTTGCCGGCTACCTCCTGGGCTGGGAAGGGTACCAGCCAAGCCGCGATCTCGTCAACAGCATACCGACTTCAAGATGCCCGCCCAGCCCACCCTGACTGACGTGCGGTCATGGTTCGGCCTCGTCAACCAGGTCGCGCCCTTCCTGGCGGTCGCCCCTGTCATGGAGCCCTTCAGGGAGCTACTCAAGAAACCGGGTGGGAAGGCAGTGTACTGGGAAAAGCAGTTGGAGGCGCTCTTCACCTCCGCCAAAGACACTATTGGGCGATTGGCGGCCGAGGGACTGCGCTTCTTGATGTGTTCGCGCCCTACAGCAGTCCTCACTGACTACAGTCGCCAGGGTATTGGCTTCCTTGTCCTGCAGCAGTACTGCTGAGTGTGTCTCGGAGAAGTCGCCCTATGCTGCCCTGGCGGGTGGAAACTTGTGCTCTGTGGCAGCCGACATCTCACAGCGGCCGAGAGGAACTACAGTACCCTCGAGGGGGAAGCGCTTGCCATCGCCTGGTGCCTAAAGAAGGCACGCCTCTTCCTCCTTGGCTGCAAAAAACCTCACGCTCGTCACAGACCACAAAACGGCTGGACATCATCGCCGACATCCCCAGGAAAATGAAGTGCGTAGACGACACACTCTTGTATGACAACAGTGTGGCGGAGGCTTCGGGCACACTTACGACCTGTTACAGAGATGCATGGACAACGGAGTGACGCTGAGGCCGACAAGTTCAGCTTCTGCAGAAGTAGCGTCACTTTCGCTGGTTATCTCCTGGATTGGGAGGAGTACCAACCAAGTCACGACCTCGTCAAGAGCATCACGAAATTCGCTATGCCCCCCCGCCCATCCCTGACGGACATACGATCATGGTTCGGCCTAGTCAATCAGGTGGCACCCTTCCTGGCAGTTGCACCAATCATGGAACCTTTCAGGGAGCTGCTGAAGAAACCCGCGGGGAAAACCGTGTATTGGGACGACACTCTCGACGCAATCTTCAGGACAGCGACAGAAACCATCGGCCGTCTGGCAGCGGAAGGGCTTAGGTACCACGACGTCTCCCGCCCCACAGCCGCACTCACAGACTACAGCCGCCAGGGAATCGGGTTCCTCGTGATGCAGCAATACTGTCAGTGCGTATCTCGGGAGGCCCCCATGTGCTGCGCGGGTGGATGGAAGCTGGTGCTTTGCGGCAGCCGGCACCTCACAGCAGCAGAGAAAAACTACAGCACACTGGAGGGGGA
This sequence comes from Chionoecetes opilio, assembly GCA_016584305.1. Taxonomy (NCBI): domain Eukaryota; kingdom Metazoa; phylum Arthropoda; class Malacostraca; order Decapoda; family Majidae; genus Chionoecetes; species Chionoecetes opilio. The sequence continues at coordinate 172,546 of JACEEZ010001228.1, read as the reverse complement.
AGCTCTCGCGATCGCCTGGTGCCTCAAAAAGGCCCGCCTCTTCCTCCTCGGCTGCAGGGACTTGAGTTCATCACTGACCACAGGGCCCTCACCAAGATTTTCGGCGACAAGGAGCTCAAAGATATTCACAACCCTTGTATCCTCAATATGAAGGAAAGAACACTGATGTACAACTTCCGCATCAAATATGTTAAAGGCAAGACCAACTGTGCCGCAGACGCGCTCTCGCGCTACCCGGCTCTAGCGAGTACACCAGAAGAGTCCGACGAGGCCGACGACGAGGTGGTGTGCGCCGCCATGATCGCCGCGGCAGCAGAAGCCACGGAGGATGACGTGGGGCACGTGCTAGACCTGCGACAGGTAGAGAGGGAAGCCGTCAAAGATGAAGACTACCTACTACTTCACGAATGTGGCCAACAACGGCTGGGCCGAGCGGAAGGACTTGGAACAAGACGCCCTACGCCCCTACTTCAGGATGCGACGTCACCTGTTGTGCCAGGGCGACATAGTCTTATACACCAGTGATGAGAGGTTCCCACGCTTAGTCATCCCAGCTACCCTCAGACGCACTGTAACCTACTCACCAACCTCCACGCCGGTCATCAAGGAAGGGACTCCATGCTCCGCAGGGCCCGGCAGTCCGTATACTGGCCCGGCATAGATGCAGAAGTGGAGCAGAAACGCCGCCATGCCCGGTATGCGAGACGCAGGCCCCTCTCAGTCAGCCGAGAAGCTCCTACCCACCCCTCCACCTCAATACCCGTTCCAGCAAGTAGTGGCGGACCTGTTTAATCTCGACGGCAACACCTACTTCAGTTACGCGGACAGATTGACAGGCTGGCTAGAGATGGAGCACATACCGGGGGAGGCCACTAGCGCTCGCTCATCGTCGCGTTCCGGCGGTGGTTTAGAAGATTTGGCATCCCGAAGGGCTGTCATGCGACGGGGGCACAAAACCTCACCAGTCGGGAGTCGAGAGAATTCTGCACACCTGGTGCGTCACTTGAGAGTCTCCTCCGCCACTACGCCCAGTCCAACGGGCGCGCGGAGGCAGCCGTCAAGTCCGCCAAGAGGCTGCTACGGGGCAACATCACCCGTGGAGGGTCCCTGGACACTGATGCCGTCGCCAGAGCAATCCTGCAATACCTCAAACACACCCTGCAAGACTCCGACGCATCACCAGCCCAGCTATTGACAGGCAGGCAACTTCGAGACGCCGTACCCGTGGGACCTCCCGCTACTTAGTCAGCGATCAGTGGGGAAGACTGCTACGCGACCGGGAACGTGCCATGAACCGCTCGGCCGCAAACGCCTCACTCAGACACGACCAGTCAGCTCACGACCTCGCGCCCCTCGAACCGGCCAGCGAACCCGTATTCAGAACCCAGCCTCCGGGCGGTGGGATCGCTCGGGTACCGTAACGGAGCTGACGGCGCCACGGCAGTACCTGGTGCGGCTGGACGGCAGCGGCAGAGCCACGATCAGAAACAGGCGTCACCTACGCCTCAGCGTAGTAAGCAACGAGCCCCAGGCGGGGACGCAGCGGGGGTCTCCGGGCGCTGTGCCGGCCGGCCCCCCTACCCCAAGACCACAACGTCATTTGGATGATTACTATTTGAACTACCCTGCCTAATTTAGTGTCATACATATACTTATGTCATTGGTCTGCTTTGTTTACTTCAGTTGACATTATTGTTCCTTTCTCATGTTTCATTATACAGCATCAGGATGCGACTTGTATAATTGGGGGGGGGGGGGGGGAGTGTAGGGGTTGTTAACTTGTTTGTTTGTTAACGAGAGTCAAACTCTCGTTAGTCGTTACCGCGTGGCGGTAACGACACGTTCGCCCAAGGTGGCAACAGAAGCGCCCAGGCAGACAAGGACAGTTGTCAGCTGGCCTCTGCCCGGGCACCTTGTATTTCTGGGTTCGGGAAATAAACTACCACAGTTCAGCTCTGCCTCTCGTTCCACCTCTCGCTCCAATAATTATCAAATTAAATAATATAAAATAGTACACTAAAGAAATGCCATTATGAGAGTGAAGAAATATGCATTCAATTAAACTCTTCGCCATTTAATATTTTACGAAAAAACATTTTACATGAAACATATCAATAGAAGCGGAATTTTATTAGCTTTCCATTGATATATTTAGTTTTCTGATAAATGAAACCATTAATAAATTAGGGTTAACTAAATAAATAACCTCATCGATCGGGAAAATTACACGATTGATGATGTTATTTATTTAGTTAACGCTACTTTATGCATGGTTCTATTTCATTTATGATTAAACGAAAAATATAAATGGAAAGCTAATAAAATTCCGCTTCTATTGATAGGTTGCATGTAAAAAGTCTTCACGCAAAATATTATATGGCGAAGAGCTTCAGTGAACTTAAGTTCATGCATATTTCTTCAGTCTTATAATGGCATTTCTTTAGTGTATTTTAGTTTTTTATTTGATAATATTATAGAACAATCATTTACGAAGATGACAGTGTATCATTTATATTGATAAACCACAGTCTACTGTATTCATGGAACACTTTTTTACTTGCCGATCCGATTGGTTATTTTTTTAGTTACCGCTTATTTATGCATGGTGGCAATTCATTTATCAGAAAACGAAAAATATCAATGGAAAGCTAATGAAAGTCCGCTTCTATTGATATGTTTCATCATAGACCACTGTATACCTGGACTGCGCACGGAATATCGGCCTGTCACACAAGGGGCTGAAGTCTGAGGGCCCCTCGGATTCATATATATATATATATATATATATATATATATATATATATATATATATATATATATATATATATACGGATCATATAGACTGGTTTATCAGTATAGATGATATATTGTAATCTTCGTAAATGTTTGTTCTATAATATTATCAAATAAAAAACAGTAAAACACGCTAAAGAAATGTCATTACGAGACTGAAGAAATATGCATGAACTTAATATTCACTACAACTCAACGCCATTTAAAACTTTGCGAGTCAACTTTTATCATGAAGGGTATCAATAGCAGCGCAATTTTATTAGCTTTCCATTGCTATATTTCGTTATCTGATAAAGGAATGAGAACCATGCATAAATTAGCGTTAACTAAATAAATAAAATCATCAATCGGGTAATTTTCCCGATTGATGAGGTTATTTATTTAGGCAACGCTAATTTATGCATGGTTCTAATTAATTTATCAGATAACGAAATATAGCAATGGAAAGCTAATAAAATTGCGCTTCTATTGATACCCTTCATGATAAAAGTTGACTCGCAGTTTTAAATGGCGAAGAGTTAAGTGAATATTACGTTCATGCATATTTCTTCAGTCTCGTAATGGTATTTTTTTGCGTGTTTTACTGTTTTTTATTTGATAATATTATAGAACAAACATTTATGAAGATTACAGTATATCATAATTATATACTGATAAACCAGTCTATATGATAGTCCATAGACCACTATATCTCTACTTTTTTTTTATCTCTTTCTAGCCTTCTACTTTCCTATCCTTTCTCTCTTATCATCTAGTTAGTGTAGTGCAGTTAAAGCAAACAGCCTTGTAAGGACCTATCGGTCTGTTGCTGTTTGTGTTTCCTTTGTAATCCTTTGTAATCTCTTTGTCGGGCGCCCCGCAGGCCCCTCTGCAGCCCCGCAATTCAAAACATTGTCGCGTGAACAGTCCAGGTATACAGTGGTCTATGGTTTCATCTAAAATGTTTTCTGGCAAAAAATTAAATGGCGAAGTTTAAGTAAATATTATGTTCATGCATATTTCTTCAGTCTTATAATGGCATTTCTTAAGTTTATTTTAGTTTTTTATTTGATAATATTATAGAACAAACATTTACGAATATAACCGTATATAATTTATACTGATAAACCACAGTTAGGGAAATGGGGGTGATGTTTGAAAATGGCAGGAATCGCAAAACTGGCCTCCACTGGTCATGGGCGGGTTGGCGCGGGGCACGAGTAGCATGTCCAGTATACAGTAGTCTTTGGGTTAGGTTAGTATTTTTTTTTTTTTTTTTTCCAAATCTCTCCTCCATTTTATTATTACGTTTTAGAGGTATCTGAAGGGATTGGTGAAGGTCTGGAGAAAATAAAACCACTAATAAGGGCGGGAAAGGACTAGAATTTTACCAAATGTGGTTCAGATTTCATATTAGTTTAATTGAAACTTTTTCCACCCATATTTTACATTATGTTGGTACTACTTTGTGGCATATTATGGCATATGCAATGTAACAGTGTTCGAGCAAATAAGAAAGGTCCAGCATTCATATTTTCATTGAAAACATATTTTTTCCTCTGGGGTACGGGGCCCTTGCGGGCGCGGGGCCTAGGCCATGGCCTACTCGCCCCCTCCCCCCCTAAATCCGCCACTGATCACCAGGACCTCCTGCGACTCAGCAAAGATTACTGCATCGGCAAAAACAAGATCAGTGATCTTGGTGTTGCCAAGGGATGCTCCACAATCACTTTGATCTACAACTTTGCACAATACCCAGTCCCATAGACCACTGTATACCTGGACTGTTCACGCGACAATGTTTTGAATTGCGGGGCTGCATAGGGGCCCGCGGGGTGCCCGACAGAGATATAGTGGTCTATGGACTATCATATAGACTGGTTTATCAGTATATATGGTATACTGTTATCTTCGTAAATGTTTGTTCTATAATATTATCAAATAAAAAACAGTAAAACACGCTAAAGAAATGCCATTACGAGACTATGAAGAAATATCCATGAACTTAATATTCACGTAACTCTTCGCCATTTAAAACTTTGCGAGTCAACTTTTATCATGAAGGGTATCAATAGAAGCGCAATTTTATTAGCTTTCCATTGATGTATTTCGTTATCTGATATATTAATTAGAACCATGCATAAATTAGCGTTATATAAATAAATAAAATCATCAATCGGGTAATTTTCCCGATTGATGATTTTATTTATTTACTTATATATTTCGTTTTCTGATAAATGAATTAGTACCATGTATAAATTAGCGTTGCCTAAATAAATAGCCTCATCAATCGGGAAAATTACCCGATTGATTTTATTTATTTAGTTAACGCTAATTTATGCATGGTTCTCATTCATTTATCAGATAACGAAATATAGCAATGGAAAGCTAATAAAATTGCGCTTCTATTGATACCCTTCATGATAAAAGTTGACTCGCAAAGTTTTAAATGGCGAAGAGTTGAAGTGAATATTAAGTTCATGCATATTTCTTCATAGTCTCGTAATGGCATTTCTTTAGCGTGTTTTAGTGTTTTTTATTTGATAATATTATAGAACAAACATTTACGAAGATTACAGTATATCATATATACTGATAAACCAGTCTATATGATCCGTATATATATCTATGAATCCGAGCGATCCTCCGACTTCGGGCCCTTGCGCGACAGGCCGATATTCCGTGCGCAGTCCAGGTATATAGTGGTCTATGCCAGTCCATAAAAGTGTTGAAAAGTGATGGGGCAAGGACGCACCCTTGCCTTACTCTTGTATTAACAGGAAAGAAGCTGGATACACCTCCCCAACACTTCACAGCATTCTCAGTCCCAGAATACAGACCAGTCATCAAACCAATAGTCCTTGCAGGAATCCCGTGAAGTCGCAGAAGATTCCAGAGTGATTCACGATGCACTGAGTCAAACGCCTCCTTGAGATCAACATAGGCTGCAAGCATCCCCTGTCGAAACTCACGTCGGCGTTCCACCAGGACACGAAGCGCTAGGATACGGTCCGTTGTTGACTTACCAGGCGTGAACCCAGACTGCTGAGGTCTCTGATGCTTCAGCAGATGACTGCGGATCAGTGTCAGTAATAGATGGGCAAGCACCTTGCCTGGCACGCTGAGCAGTGTAATACCGTGGTAATTGTTGCAGTCCTGACGGTCCCCTTTCCCTTTCCAAATAGGGACGACCAGCCCCCTTTTCCAGTCAGGAAGAATGGTACCCGATTGCCACACGGCAGTCAGGACAGCATACAACCCGCGGATCATGGCCTCACCCCCAGCTTTGAGGAGCTCCGCACTGATATTACAAACACCAGCTGCCTTTCCACCCCTCAACTTTGCTACAGCCTCTCTGACTTCGTCAAGAGAGGGTGCGGTTTCGTCAATGAGAGGATCGGCATCCACTGCCTGTAATCCAGTGGTGTGAAGCTGCTCAGTTGGAGGATCCACCGTGAACAACTGCCCAAAGTACTCAGCCCAACGAGCCATCTGCCCATCCTGTCCGACACGAGGCGCCCATCTGCTGTTCGAATAGCACTCGCCCGAGATGGAGACTTGGAACGGAGCTTCTTCAGGGCTCGGTAGTCGGGTCGGAGGTCATTAGCGTTCAAATGACCCTCGACATCCTCAGCGAGACTCCTGACATACCTATTCTTGTCTCTCCCCAGGAGGGTTCTAGTCCGGTGTGACAGAGCCCTGTGCTGGTCCTGGGTCCCAGCCAGCCTGGCAGCGCGACTCTCCTCGATTTTCTCCAGCGTCTCCGTCGAGACAAAACCACGCCTTGACCTCTGGCGCTCCCAAATACACTCCTTGGCAGCCTGTAGAGTTTCACTTTTGAAGGTATCCCACAGTTCTACAGGGTCCTCGAGGGCAACGAGCACATCAAACTGATTTGAGACTGCCACCGCATACTCATGGGCACATGTCAAGTCCTTCAGTTTCTCAAGATGAAACACAGTATGGTTACCTCGTGATTGATTGATTTAATGCCTAAAAAGGTGAATGTGCCAGACATCAGAGGTCATATGGCACTATGGCAAAGCATATAAAGGAGAGGGGTTAAAGAATAATAGTGAAACGATGAGGGAAGGGGAAAGAACGGAATGTTACAGCAGGATGGTTAGATCAGATGTAGGATGTGGATTTGTTGTGGGAAGGAGGTTAAATTTTCCAGGGAGAAGGAGGGGGATTCTGGGAGAATGTCCGTAAGACAGGGAGGTCGGGAAAGGGAGGACAAATGAGGGAAGGAACTGGAACGGGCAGGAGTAAGATGGGGGCAGGATATTAGGACATGTTGGACAGTGAGAGGAACTTGACAGGGTGTGCAGAGGGTTGGGGAGGAGCATGACATGAGATAGGAGTGTGTGAGGTTGGTATGGCCTATGCGTAAGCGTGCGAGAGCAGTCTCCCAACGGCTATTAGAGTGGTAAGGATTTGACCATGGAGAGATAGAGGGTTTGATCAGGCGAAGTTTATTGGCAGAGAAAGTGGTCCAGGAGGATTGCCAGCGGTCGAATAGGAAAGATTTAAAAGAAGGGTAGTAGTCGGAGGCTGGCAAGTTTGAGAAACGGGGGCATTGGGACATAGTGGCCGAGCGCGCCAAAGAATCAACGCGTTCGTTGCCCGAGATAACCACGTGACACGGTACCCAGCAGAAGCAAATTGTTTTGTGGCGTATGGATAGTCGGAATAACCAGTCTTGGATCTCCCGGACAAGAGGGTGAAGTGAGCGAAGAGATTGTATAAGAGAAAGGGAATTGCGGGAATCAGTGAAGATAGTGAAGGAACAGGATGGGTAGAAAAGTATGCGTTTCAAGGCGAAGAGGATGGCGTACAATTCCGTTGTAAGAACGGTGGATTCTGTAGGTAGTTGGTAATGATAGTGAAGAGAGGGGAAGAGGACAGCAAAGCCAGAACTAGAGTGGGATTTAGAACCGTCGGTGTAGACGTGAGTGCTAGAGGAATGAGTGGAAAGGTGTTCAAGAAAGTGAGAGCGGAGGACAATAGGAGGAATGGTAGACTTGGGAGAGGTAGTGGGGACAGAACAGATATGGGGGAAGGTATAAGCAATGGAGGGAAGGAATGAACGTAGAAAGGGAGAAGATTAAGATTAGGAAAGGAGGAGTGGGAGAGAAGGGTGCGTATGCGAACATGGAAGGGAGGTGGCAAACGAGGGGAGGAGGTGATCACTGTGAGGAGAGATTGGGGGACTGCAATCTTAGAAGTAGGAAATTGATGAAGGCGAGCATAGCACCAAAGTGATAGGAGGGCTCGACGGCGAGAGGGACGGGAGGCCTGACTCAGCATATAGGCTCTCAACAGGGGAGGAGCGAAAGGCACCTAGAGCCAGACGGAGGCTTAGGTGGTGAACAGGGTCCAGGAGGTTGAGAAGGGAGGCAGAGGCAGAGGAATAAATATGACATCCATAGTCAAGAGTGGAGAGGACCAGGACAGTGTGGAGATGGAGGAGGGTCTTGCGGTCAGCACCCCAAGACACATACGAGATAGTTTGTAGGAGGGGGAGGCGACGAAGGGCATTTACCTTTAGAGATAGGATATGTGCCTTCCAGTTAAGGCGAGGCGAAAGTGAGGCCAAGGAATTTTCCAGAGGAGCAATACTTGAGAGGTATGTCATATAGAGAAAGTGGAGGTGGGTACACGAGTGAGAGAAAAGGATGGATGGATTTTGTGGGAGAGAAATGAAAGCCATGATTAGTAGCCCAGGAAGAAGCAGCGGAAATTGCAGATTGGAGGAGACTGCGGAGGGGTGCCAGGGAAGGGCCGGAAGCGTAGATGGCTAGGTCATCCACGTAAAGGGAGGACCGGACGCCAGGTGGTAAGGTGGAGACGAGTGCATTTACTGCAATGAGGAACAAGGAAGTGCTGAGGACACTCCCTTGGGGGACACCTTCATATTGTGAGAACGACGAAGAAGTGGAGGAAGATACTTTGACTCTGAAGGAGCGATCACATAGAAAGGACTTGAGAAAGACCCATGTTAGTCAAGAGGAGCAGGGGTCGGTAAACCAGGGGTATCAGGAGGGTAATTTGGTAGAGGGGCCGGCCCTAAAGCCCCTATAAAAGTTAAATTATCATCATTTGCCATGGTGAGCCTGGAGTAAAGAGGGTGAAAGATACACAGCCCCTCATAACCCCCAAGAGGGGTAAGGGCAAAGGTACAAAGGGTATACCGTGCCCGTGGCACCTTGAGGCCGTTCATGACTGACCCGAAGCCAGCCTCATATCCCATCAGCACGGCTCTCACACCTTAGGAGGAAAGGGGGATAGGAGGAGGTACAAGAGGAGATAGAGGGAAGGAAGGGAAAAATGAGGAAGACCGGAAAGGCCAGGCAAAATTTGTCAGACCGAGGACAGAGAGGCCCGAAGCCAAGGAAGCAACCAGGTCGTCCCCCAATCCCCGGGCCCGAAGCCCCCCCACGATGACAGCGGGCCTGGGAACGGTGGGGGTTGATTACAAGGAATGCCAGTTAATCTTTAATTGCTGAATGGAATCTTGACTTCACTGCTAAGTTTGAGATGGAGTTGTCTGTATGAAATCTCATCGCTTGATCCTCTCCTCTATTCCTTGTCATCCTCCCATAAATAAATAACGCAGAATAAATAACTTTTTGTTGTTATTACAACCAAATGCTGAATAAAACAAGTTGCCTTTCACGCTTGCTGCCATCATTGTGAGAGGAAGCGGATGTAAAAGCTACCTCCATCCTCACAGTGTCGCGTCGATCACATGCTCACCACAGGGTACCCCAGAGTGAGGCATCTTATTGTAGAGGGTCTTTATTTTTGTTTACAGTATGTACTGAAAATGTAAGGTAAACCTTTGTGATGTTTAGCTGTCATTATTGGAAGTGATTGATTATATACAACTCTTTTAATAGTTAATTGAGGTTGGACTAGACTATAGACTTAATTATTTAGTTACATAATGATGAATTGTCAGCAAGTAAAAATGTAGTACTGTCTATGAAATGTTACCCTGAGCCTGAAGTCACAGGTCCTGACTTATGGTACTGTAATTCTTAGGTAAAGCATTTTAGTGAGAGAGAGAGAGAGAGAGAGAGAGAGAGAGAGAGAGAGAGATATATATAATAATATATATATTAATATATATATATATATATATATATATATATATATATATATATATATATATATATATATATATATATATATATATATATATAATATATAATTATATATTATATATATATATATATATGAGCCTCTTTGTTCATTCCAATATGGAACTTTCCTTTTTGTCAGTGCACCTTAACCTTTCTTGCAATTTGAATTAGATTAAAATATCTTCCATAAAAAAGTAATATGGAGAAACAATCCGATAAATATAAAATGTATTTGAGTGAGGGAGTAGGGAGTACCAAGTACTCTGCCTTAAAACCACAGAAGTACTTCGTTTTTCATGTGAAAAGCACAGACAAGTGACATGACAAGGAATGTGATTGATATTTCAATACTTCTTGATGAATAGCATGCTATAGTAGAACAAATTTATGAAGTCAGTTTGGGCGCTGGCTTATTCGGGGAATTCCCTATCCACGGCGGTGGCAAATCTCGTAATTGGCCAAGTAGCGGATTAGACCCTTTAGCGCAAACAGTAACCCTCACTCTCCATCATTCCTCCCGGTAAGAGCTGATGGGGGCAATCCACCAACCCACCTCTCTCTCCTCTTTTCTTCCTCTCGAAAGGAAGTAAGCTCTCGGTGTATAAATGGCAACATCGTAAAGCTACATTGTCGAGTGTTGTGGTATTTAAATATAATCATAATTATTTTATTAAAAAAATAAACACTGATAACACTGCGTAGCCTTATTATAAAATTAAATCTAGAGTATTTGAAATTCACTCGGAAGTGGTAAATAACTGATGTACGAAACAGAGATTATGTGTTGTGACTGACGTGGCAGCGTGTCGGACAGGGAATTCCCCACTCCAGCCAATGCCCAAATGGACTTCATAGATTTGTTCTACTATAGTGTAAACGGTGTCACTTTCAATGACAAAATAACATGGAGAGTTTACTGTCTCAAATACCTATACTCTAGTAGTTAAAGACCTAGAGTGAGCATCAGGCCCAAAGATACACAGCCCTAGGTGTCGCCATCGCTCTAAGCTGTCAGCCATCTTGGTGTGCTGAAAGATCCAAAACCGACAATTTCACACACCTCACTCTTACCCGATTTCCTGACACTACTATTTAATATTAAGAAATCTGAGGCCAGCATCGTCTACCTGAGGAAATTCTGCATTGCATTAGTTAATTTTTTTAACTGTAATGTAAGCTTAAATATACACAAATGAAGGTTGAGTAAAATAGTGGATACAGTAAACATTTTCTCCCACTTATTTGGCTTAAACTCCCCATTGCTCGGCTACTTTTGTTCAAATTATATTTTAAAGCACGGTTCCTGAATCTGCACTTTTTATATTATGGATACGGCCCAGTGTGAAAATATCTAGAGGGTCAAAATTGCCTGGGAACATGAACCGTAAAGGCTGAGAGTCGTCCGTGCTAAGCTGTCATCAGCAGTTACAGTATCCATGATTCCAACCAGCAGCATGCTGTGCTCACTTGATGTCCTGACCATGCTCAGTTTGGGCCAAGGTAAGTTGTCTCATTTGTCAACCTTTTTTTCATATTATGTGTAATTACAAGTACAAAGCACATTGTTTTATTATTTAGCCATGAAGCTGGAATTGCTCCCTGTTCACCTATCATCAGCCTTCTATCCACTATGGGAGCGCCGGGAGTCTGGGTAAACAAATTTGCCTTGGCGCCTTCTGAGCCACACTGCGCCTTCACGGTACGTTCATGTTCCCAGGCAATTTTCACCCTCTAGAATATAGATAATTGTACAATGGGATGTATCCTATACCAACATAGTCAAAAAAGCATGCCGATTCAGGAACCTTGCTTAAAAATTTAATGCGATCAAAAGTAGCCGAGCAATGAGGTGTTGAACCAAATAAGTGGGAGAAAATGTTTATGCACTATTTCACTTAACCCTCATTTTCGTATATTTATGCTTACATTAATTAGAAATGTATACTAATGCAATGCAGAATTTCCCCAAGAAATTATGCTGGCTTCAGTCTTTCTTAATATCAAATATTCGCTTCAGGAAACCGGGTAAGAGTGGTGTGTGTGAAATCGTTGGTTTTGGATCTTTCAGCCCACTAAGATGGCCGCCGGTCATCTCCGGCGGCCACAACTGTAGACCCTGGACACCCACTCTGACAACTGTAGACCCTGGACACCCACTCTGACAACTGTAGACCCTGGACACCCACTCTGACAACTGTAGACCCTGGACACCCACTCTGACAACTGTAGACCCTGGACACACACTCTGACAACTGTAGACCCTGGACACACACTCTGACAACTGTAGACCCTGGACACACTCTGACAACTGTAGACCCTGGACACCCACTCTGACAACTGTAGACCCTGGACACACACTCTGACAACTGTAGACCCTGGACACACACTCTGACAACTGTAGACCCTGGACACACACTCTGACAACTGTAGACCCTGGACACACACTCTGACAACTGTAGACCCTGGACACACACTCTGACAACTGTAGACCCTGGACACACACTCTATGTCTTTAACTCTGTGAATAGAAAATGTATGAATATTCAGATATCTACAGAGAGAGAAACCTGCACAAAATTCAAGTTAGTACAAGCTAAGCAGATTTTAAGAAAGAAAAAAATCTATTTGCATGGACTTTCACCAGAGGTAGTATTATTGCCTATGAAAATTTTCAGTCCAATTACTACTGCATGCTATGATAATTAGGATAAAGTATGCACAAATAAAATCTGTGGGGATGGCACTCTAGTAGCGATAATACTGACACATATAAATTTTTGCTTTGTTTAGAATGGTAGTAATATTGGAACATGAATGAGTTATTGATTCAGATTTAAGGAATCTGCAATGAAAAACAATAGTATATATGAATTCATGAAAGATAGTAACGGTCAAGAGCGAACAATCACTGTTGACAAAATCCATGAAGCAATATAATATGAGGCCATTCACATAAGATATAAGTCTATGGTATCATGCTGATGGATGAAAAAACAGTGAATTTGATGATCTTGGTGCCTGGTGTATGTATCAGTATGCATGAGAAGGAAGATGAGGCTAGAAGAGAGCAATGGAGCAATACAAGGGTGGATTTTCAAAGATATAACCAGCATTTCCCAATACATGCGGAGGTGCCTACACGCGAAGCAAATAGAAAATCAGCACACCTAAATTATGATTATCTTGGAAGGGGAAGAATCATAACAAATGTCAAATAATTGATACATCAAAATCCTATAATCCTAACATAACATTGCCTCACAATGTATGTAGGTATGATCTGATGAAATAGATTTTGGAAGGTTCAGGATGGTAGCCTTACCTCTCCTTATTCACTTCTCTACCTTAAGATCAGACCCTTTATGAGTCTTTTCTGTCTAAGGTCAATTACAAACTTACTATTAATGTGGGCATTTTCACAATAACCTAGGCCATCAGTAATAATTGAAATAAAGCAATGAACTCTATCTTATAATGGGTGTAGCTGATTGTGTTTTTCAGTTAATTGAAGAGCACTTCATTGACAAACATCATCCAAAATTTCAAGGATCTATGTCAATAACTTTTTTTTCAGCGCCCAAAAGTGTTCGAATGTTGGACGGAACTTGGTGTCTCATTTAATTAATTTAATTATTGGAATTGCCATTACTACTGCTTGTATATATGTAAAATGTATTATTTACCACAATTAAAATAGGTTAATATGTTATAAAATATACGCGTTAAATGTAATAAGTATGTATAATTTATATATTCAGCGCCGACATCGTTTATGTTACACTAATTTTTCCGTCCACAATGTCCACTCCGACACATCGGTCTACATATATCTTATGCCAGAATATATGAAAGTCTATTGTTTTTCATTGATATACAAGACACTATAAGGGACTATATAGTCCCTTATAGTGTCTTGTATATCAATGAAAAACAATAGACTTTCATATATTCTGGCCATAGACCACTGTATACCTGGACTGCGCACGGAATATCGGCCCGTCGCACAAGGGGCTGAAGTCGGAGGGCCGCTCGGATTCATATATATATATAAGGATCATATAGACTGGTTTATCAGTATATATGATATACTGTAATCTTCGTATATGTTTGTTCTATAATATTATCAAATAAAAAACAGTAAAACACGCTAAAGAAATGCCATTACGCGACTATGAAGAAATATGCATGAACTTAATATTCACTTCAACTCTTCGCCATTTAAAACTTTGCGAGTCAACTTTTATCATGAAGGGTATCAATAGAAGCGCAATTTTATTAGCTTTCCATTGCTATATTTCGTTATCTGATAAATTAATTAGAACCATGCATAACTTAGCGTTAACTAAATAAATAAAATCATCAATCGGGTAATTTTCCCGATTGATGAGGTTATTTATTTAGTCAACGCTAATTTATACATGGTACTAATTCATTTATCAGAAAACGAAATATATAAGTAAATAATAACATCATCAATCGGGAAAATTACCCGATTGATTTTATTTATTTATTTAATGCTAATTTATGCATGGTTTTAATTAATTTATCAGATAACGAAATATAGCAATGGAAAGCTAATAAAATTGCGCTTCTATTGATACCCTTCATGATAAAAGTTGACTGGCAAAGTTTTAAATGGCGAAGAGTTAAGTGAATATTAAGTTCATGCACATTTCTTCATAGTCGCGTAATGGCATTTCTTTAGCGTGTTTTACTGTTTTTTATTTGATAATATTATAGAACAAACATTTACGAAGATTACAGTATATCATATATACTGATAATCCAGTCTATATGATAGTCCATAGACCACTATATCTCTTTGTCGGGCGCCCCGCAGGCCCCTATGCAGCCCCGCAATTCAAAACATTGTCGCGTGAACAGTCCAGGTATACAGTGGTCTATGATTCTGGCATAAGATATATGTAGACCGATGTGTCGGAGTAGACATTGTGGACGGAAAAATTAGTGTAACATAAACGATGTCGGCGCTGAATATATAAATTATACATACTTATTACATTTAACGCGTATATTTTATAACATATTAACCTATTTTAATTGTGGTAAATATATATAAAAATTTGAGGTGTTCAGTTTTCAAGTTGTTGAATATTTCTTTTACCGTTGTCGCAATGTATTGTTGTTACTGTGAAATTATCATAATATCTGCAGCTTTTTGGTAAAAATATTCTATACAATATACAATTGATCCTTCAATATTCACTGGAACCAAAGTGATAAAAGACTATCTAAATTTTTGTGCTGTGAGACAATGATGGCCTAGGTTACTGTGAAAATGCCCATATGTGGAATGAGAGCTCTGGAGCTTAGATGGGCTTTCTCTTGCATAGGGCTATCTTGTTGACAATACTATAAAAGAACAAGAAAGGCAAAAAAAAAAAATGTACTTATGAGATGGTGTGAATAATGACGTGGATGAAGTGAACCATATCAATTAGGAATTTGGAAAGACTGGAAAACATTGCAAGAACAAACGCATATCAAGTAAACGGACAAAAGAGTGAAAGTAGTAAAAACAAAAACAAAAAAAAGTTAAGCTGGCAACAATAAGCAAGAGATCTATGTCCAGTAAGGTAGGGCTGTTGACTTTTGTCATGGCCCCTGGAGGGAGTTCCCGGAAGGATTAGTGTCTGAAATATAGACAAGTGGATATACAATGTTTTCACACTGAAGGTGGCAATAGTCTCATGGAACTATGTACTCTACATAGACCAAGTAATTAAATGTATCATTAGATTTTCCTTTCCCCTAGTCTGTAAGTAAATTTAATATCTGAGAAATCTGAAGTTAATAATACTTAATGACAATAACAAATAAAATATATCAGAAAGAGGTATGGTATATAAATCTGATTGATGGACAAAAAAGGGACAACAGTAGCCATTATGTTGTGCTCTCCTATCTTCCAGAAGAAAACAGTGTCCATTTTAGAATGTAAATAGTAATAAAATGAAAAACAATAAATTAATTTCAGTACGAATGATGTCACTTGCATGACTCCTGCAAAGTAAGGCCAAGGTGCACTTTTGTCTTACTGGTCGCGATTCTTATAATCAACATCAACAAATTTGTTCATAAGCTAATATTGAATATCATAATTTCTTTATCTTGATTACCTTATTACAACTAGGGACATAATCTAGAAAAAAATATTTAAATCTTGTCACTAAATATATATTTTTGTGCAATTCACATTCCTGGTAATAATGTCACTGCAAGTGTCTGTGTTTATACACCAAGGTATGTGTCTCTGCATCATAATTTATATATTTAGATATTTTATCTGTGTAAATCACAGTTTGTATTTTCTTATATATATATTATATATATATATATATAATATATATATATATTATATATATATATATATATAATATTATATATATATATATATATATATATATATATATATATATATATAAACGCTCACTTTCTTAACAAAAACTACAGATAATGTTTGACACAATGGTTCAAGGTCTCTCACGTTCCTTTGCTAAGTTCACAGGAATCCAAAGTGTCACACATGCTATTTGAAATTCACAGAACTTCTAAGCAAGTGTCCATAGAGAATTAGAAGTCAAATTTGTAGTCTTCTTATATGGTCTGTATCCTAGAAACCACCATTTGCACTTTTCACAACCTCATCACTACTCGCACACATCAGAAAAGGCAAACAAAAGTATTTCACTGCGCCACAGTTTCACCTATGGCAACACTTTTGGCTTCTACACCAATTGTCTGGGAATTTAGTACTGAGGAACGTGATATAGAAATATCTACATCCATAGGATGAGGACTACTGTTTCTTTTTCCAGTTCTGGCTATTGATACA
This sequence comes from Chionoecetes opilio, assembly GCA_016584305.1. Classification (NCBI taxonomy): domain Eukaryota; kingdom Metazoa; phylum Arthropoda; class Malacostraca; order Decapoda; family Majidae; genus Chionoecetes; species Chionoecetes opilio. The sequence continues at coordinate 155,770 of JACEEZ010001228.1, read as the reverse complement.
GAAGTGTTTGCAGAGGCCATCTTAGCCAAGGACTCAATAGAATCAGCATCTAAATGCCGGGCCAAGTCTTCCATTTGATTTAGTCCTGTGTAAGTAACATGTGCCTCACTGGCTCTGCTGACACTGTTTCCTGTGGTTTCTGTGGCAGGATTTGGCTGGGAAGGTTGAGCAACGGACGTTGGTGTGGATGACCTTTCTATCTGCACTCCTCCAACACTTCCTGTACTATTTCCTGGAGGTGGCCGCCCATACAGTAACGCATGGAGACTTGGCGAGGTAGAGCGATTGTCACGCCAGGTTGCTGGACCTCCAACTCCCTCGCCCTCATCTAGGAACCGGTCCATGTAGTCACTGCAACACCCACAAATAATCACTACACTCACATATAAAGCTGTATCACTTTCGTAATCCTTAAGATTATAAAATGTGTTTATGCAGTATGCTTCCTATGTAAAAGAACAAAAACAAATACAAATGATGATGGCATAATAATTAGATCTGTAACTTAACGAAAAAACTCAATATACATGTAGTTAAAATGCAAAAAGATAAAAAATTTCTTGAAGCTTAATATAATCTTTCATTTGCAATGATAGGGAACAATTAATAATAATAAACTAATGTGGACCAGATATGGAATAATTCCAGAGTACTCTAATTCCCGAGGTTTGAGGCGATCGCATGCCGATTTAATTGGAGGTTGGTCTACCCTGCCGATCGCAGAGGAGTCACATGGATTCAAAATTCCCTCCCTAAATAGTAACTGATGCAATGTACATCAGTTCTTGCCGATAATTTTCCTGAGTTGTTGCACTTATTTCCTAGATATGTTTTATTATGATAAATACAGTAATACTCTTACTATAATTTATAAACATGCATTGGGTATGAAAACAGTAATCATATATTTACAAGTCCTTTGCTGCATCCTAAATTTGAAACCCATAACACTTCCCTTTCTAAACGACTAATAATTCATCTGACAATGAAAACTTCATATTACTTGCACCCAGCGTGTGTAGATAGGACACCTGTACCATCAAAATAGAGATCAAGATCACATGAGGAGTCAGTGTTGTTTACTGCACGAACAGACTATCTTCAACCATATCTTGCTGATATTCAGGATTAAAATATTGTTGCATGTTGCCTATATGCCACCATTTCTATTTTTGCTTGTCAAATACAGAGAGGAAATCGTAAGTAAAGCTATAAAGAAGGAAAGTATAACATTTGTCCCAAGATGGAGATGGCAAATTCAGACCATCAGTTTCTGTTTCTATTTGCCCATATTACAGCTTTTCATACTTACAGCAGTGATGAAAAAAGGTTAATATTATTTTTGTTGTTAAACTAACAAAATTCGCATAAAATGAACAGGATATAGTTGTCCAACTTTGATGTCTCAAAAGTATGTACTCTATTAAACAATGGCATTTCTCACCTTAATCTTGTACTCTCGAATTGAAATGAGATCAATTCTATAATGCCAAAAAACTATTATACACATATATAATTGTTCTTCCATGGAAGGAACTTGTTGAATTTTTTTGTACTATGACTATATAAAGCTTTTCCACATATATAAATTACATATGTAATTTCACTAAAAGAAATGGGTAATTTTCAAATACTTCTACATGATTTGTGCAGTGGTTATAGACCAACAAAATGAAACTTACGTAGTGCCAGGGTGAACAATATATTTCTTCTTTTCAATTCTTGTTTTAGTTGCGAAGAGATCATGCCTTTCAGTTTTCTTCCAGAGGTAATAAAACTGCACTAATTCACCAACGGATCTCGTCCGAACCTGAAAAAAAAAATATATATTTATACCAAGTTACAGCAACTTGGAATGAGCAAGGACTCGGGTTATATATTATTTTTTTCAATAGTGTTTGTGATGTCAATAGGATGGGTGATGAAAGCAATGCAAGTGCATTTGTAAGATTTAGAGCTTCTACCAAAGGTGAGGGAATCACTTGTGGAGTAGTGGAAGTGATCAAACGCAGCATCTTCAGGTGGTTCGGTTGCTTGAAGAGAATATGGATAAATGAAATGAAATGCATACACAGCAAAATGAGTTATACAAAGATTACACATTACTGAAAACCCTACTGCAGATTTATTTATTGCATATGCATAATGATCTTTATCATGACCGATGAGGTTAAACAGAAGTGCAATAGCTGCAACTGGCATTGGAGCACAGCTATCCCAAGGTACTGGGAATCAAAGCTAACACTTTTCATTATTTCACTCCTGTAGTAAGAAAAAACACATTGTAGGAGGGTGTAGATAACATGTGCGAGGTTGTTGTGGCTGCTGGTATTCAAATTCGCTCTTTAAATGGCGCGTTTTAACCATGTTAAAATGATCAGACCGATATAAAAGTTTACCTTCGTATTCCTCTAGCCTATCGGTTTTTTTTGGGACAAAACTTGAGAAAACAATTTTTTTTGCCTAACTAGCCTGAGTGACTGACTAACTTAAGCAATGATTTCAATACAGTAGAGTACATAAAACATAATTTATATGGCCCATAAGGGGCATTAGGACACTTGTAAACAGTTCTGGGAACGCATCTTTATTAATCCCATTAAACCTTAAGCATGATATCCTGGTCGTCCCTATCTGGAAAGGGAAAGGGGACCGTCAGGACTGCAACAATTACCGCGGTATTACACTGCTCAGCGTACCAGGCAAGGTGCTTGCCCATCTATTTCTGACACGAATTCGCAGTCATCTGGTGAAGCATCAGAGACCTCAGCAGTCTGGGTTCACGCCTGGTAAGTCAACAACGGACCGTATCCTAGCGCTTCGTGTCCTGGTGGAACGCCGACGTGAGTTTCGACAGGGGATGCTTGCAGCCTATGTTGATCTCAAGAAGGCGTTTGACTCAGTGCATCGTGAGTCACTCTGGGATCTTCTGCGACTTCGAGGGATTCCTGCAAGGACTATTGGTTTGATAACTGGTCTGTATTCTGGGACTGAGAGTGCTGTGAAGTGTGGGGCAGGTGTATCCAGCTTCTTTCCTGTGAATACAGGAGTGAGGCAGGGGTGCGTCCTTGCCCCATCACTTTTCAACGCTTGTATGGACTGGGTATTGGACAAGGTTGTAGATCAAAGTGATTGTGGAGCATCCGTCGGCAACACCAAGATCACTGATCTTGTTTTTGCCGATGATGCAGTAATCTTTGCTGAGTCGCTGGAGGTCCTGGTGATGGCTCTCGAGGCGCTGCACGAGGAGGCAAAGCCTTTGGGACTTGAGGTCTCCTGGCTCAAGACCAAGGTCCAGGTATTTGGAGACTTACTAGATGAAGCAGTACAGTCTGTTCATGCGTGTGGCGAGGATATTGAGATCTTGGAAAGTTTTACATACCTTGGTAGCGCAGTCCATAATGACGGCGGGTCACGTCAAGAAGTCTTACGACGGATTGGCATAGCCCACGGTGTTATGGACTCGCTCAGCGGGAGTATTTGGCGTTGTCGGTACCTGTGCAGGAGGACAAAGATCCGGATCTTCAAGTCGCTTGTGATCCCTGTCTTACTCTATGGTTGTGAGACATGGACACTAAATAGTGACTTGAAGAGACGAATCAATGCCTTTGGTAATAAGTGTCTTCGCAGAATCATGGGGTATCGCTGGGTTGATTACGCGTCAAATCAGCGATTGCACTGTGAGACTGAATCGAGGCCTATTACCTGCATAGTCCGTCAGCGCCAACTTCGGCTATATGGGCATGTGGCACGCTACCCTGAAACCGATCCTTCCCATCGGGTTGTATCTGTAAGAGACAATCCGGCGTGGAGGAGGCCAAGGGGGCGCCCACAAGGCTCGTGGCTGGGGCAAGTTGATGTTTCTTGTCGAGAGCTGCTTGGTATGGGAAAGGAGCCTGCATGGGAACTCGCGCGTGGTGACCCCCGGGAGTGGTGTCATAGGGTGGGCGAGGCGACGCGCCCCCTGGCGTATGCCCCCAATGATTGATTGATTGATGATATACGATCGATCACTATCTGATTACATTTTCAGGAATGTAATCCTATCAAATAACACAGGAATACAGTGGATCCCCGATTATTATGGGGGTTACATACTGAGCCCCCACCCCAACCCCCTGTGAATACCACAAAACCCCTAATCATGCAACCCCCCAAAAACCCAAGTTTTTATATTTTGTTTCTAGCATATGCACACCTGGATCTACATAAAACAACAGTGGATGGGATGGATCCAGAAGGGTTGATGAGCAGATGCATGCCTACCCTACTGTCCAAGATATGACTATCAATAAAATATTGATGCTTTATCAGGCACTAGATGGATTACAGCATATGGTGCCTAGTCAATTCTCTATCCAGAACTTTCCCCATTTCACCGAGATCCATACGTTCACCACGGAGGTAAATTTTATACTAAAGACACCATAATGCATTTGGTGGTCAAAAGTCAAAACCATAACATTTTGTGTTTATTTGTTTCTGATCATAAAAAACGACAGAAATACGTCTAAATAATACTAAACCCATGCTTTAACTACTTAACCTAACCAAATCGTATATTCTGACATCCTAACCTAATCGATCATTATCGATATCGATAATTATATCATGGTAGAAATTTAGAGTAATGCATTAATGAGAGCTTGTTACAATATTCTTTATTTGTTGCCAAATGAGTGTACAACTATTTTCGACAGTGTACGACAAGTTCAAATGTGGTAACGTTCAGGGCGAGGAGTTGAGAGTGCAGCCATACATGGTGGGAGTGGAGGCGTGGACACTGCAACTGCAGCAGTAAGTGTTCAATGGTTTACGAGACGTTCCAGTGCCAGGACACTTGTAGTTACTTGGTAAACACAAGCGACTAGCTTCGTCAGCTGTGGTCACTCGTGTTTACATTATACACAGAGTGGTCGACTTACGACCGTGATCGGGACCGACCGACCGGTCGTAAGTTGTTCTGGTTGTAAGTCGGCCTACGTTATAAAAAAATGTAAAATATATATTTTTTTTACATTCATTTTGTGCCTATAGCGCCTGTAGGCAGTGACTACTAAGACCCGGATGGTAGGCCCTGGAGGTTCACTTGAGGGCTGTGATGGTTGGCCCTCGCCCGTGGTGGCGCAGGCAGAATGATAAAATAATATGTGTAATGATATTATAATCATCTTTAAGTCATATTTTATCAACATTTTCATTGTTCATTATTGTTATAACCATCGTATCACCGAGTTCGATCCCCGATGAGAACCAAAATCTTTCTGCACCGTCGAGTGGCCTAAGAACACCCACATGCCCTGCTCATTAACTTACCTTCGATTGCGAGTGCATCAGAGGACACAGGGGGGCGGCATGAGCCTCTAATCACAGGCATCACTATAAAAATCCTGCCTGCGCAACCATGGGCAAGGGCCAACCATCACAGCTCTAAAGTGAACCTTCAGGGCCTACCATGCGGGCCTTAATCACTGCCTACAGGCGCTATAGGCAACAACAACAACTACAACAAAACAAAACAAAAAAAACACACTCGCACACAATTCTCAGCATTTACCGCCGGTCGTAAAGTCGAACAGATGTAAGTTGCGTAGGTCGTAAGTCGGCGAAGTTGTACAAACATCATACTTTGGCAGGCGGGCCATGTTCATGTTAAAAATGTTGGATGGCGAAATTATCCATGGCGTTAATCATGGTTTTTATGGAGAAATATATTCACCCAAACATTTTGACGTAACACTTCCTCAGAGGCTGTCGGACCATACATGAGTAGATCATACTTTCAAATACTATTTCTTCAAACCAATGTTCATGGTATGGACATGAGTATATAAAAAAAATTGGTTTTATTTGTGAAAACCTGTTATTTAACATAAGAACAGTTAAGATTGCCTTATTTTGGTTAAAATAACATCAAATATTGGTCGCTAGCACCAAGTTGTCTGCAAGTTGCCTATCTAAACAAGATTTATGAACAGTTGCTTAATATTCAGTGCAGTGGCCCATTGTGTAGAGTATTATGATGCAATAGTAAAGTGATACCGAAAAGAGAGGAAAAGGTGATAGCAAAATGTTGACCTAAAGGCTTCACCAACAGTCTCCGCTGGGTGACTCCTAACTCAAGTTCAAACTCAACAAAACAATATAATGGCGCCTGACCTGGAGGTGGAGCTAATTTTATAAGACATTTGGTCGTGTTACTCTGTGACAATGATGTAGCGTTGATTATCAGCTATATCAATAGTCAATAAGTATTATCAATAGCTAGTGTTCACAGCTCAAAATGGAAGTTTAAGTGATTTAAGGTAATATGTTAAGGGAAGGATTCTTATCATTATATTATCATCCAGACGTTATTATTATCATATATTATCAAAAAGCTGGACAATTATAATTATCCATGTTAGCATTTGGATATGGAGAAACAAGATGTGAGGGCATATGCAATACACTGGCAACCACTAGGAGCAGCTTCTGCAGCTAAAACTAGAGCAAATATTTTTCAATTACTTATTCTAATTAATAAAAAGGGGGAAAAAAACAGGAATCTGCGAAAATGCGAATCCGGTAATCTCGAAGCTGCAATATTCAGGTATCCGCTGTACTATACTTTGTGACATCCCTATACTCAAAAGACTACATTATCACGACCACCAGGCCAAGACACTCTCAACCAGTGAATGTATAGTGCGAGCTTAAAACTCAAAACTCAGGCAATTAGCTTAATTGGGCTGGAAACCATAAAAAAGGAGAGAGGGGGGGGGGGGGGGGGGGGGGGGGGGAGGGGGGGGAGGGGGAGAGGGAGAGAGGGAGAGAGAGGAGAGAGGAGAGAGGAGAGGAGAGAGAGGAGAGAGAGAGAGAGAGAGAGAGAGAGAGAGAGAGAGAGAGAGAGAGAGAGAGAGAGAGAGAGAGAAGAGAGAGAGAAGAGAGAGAGAGAGAGAGAGAGAGAGAGAGAGAGAGAGAGAAAAAAAATGCCAACAGGTGATGTACACATACCTTATTTTGTTGTATAAGATGAAAGTCTTTTCCATAAGTTTTCAAACCATTTTCAAAATTCCTACATTCTTCTTCAGACCAGAGAGTCATTGTTGATGCCAGTGGGGTGGGGTTCATGCGGTGCCTTCTTAAAGCTTCATCCACATTATATCCACACTGAAGTAGCAAATATAAAGCCTGTTGAGAGAAGAGAGTAAGATAAAATCGATAAGATAAATTCGGACTTCCGCACATGTGGAAGTTGCGGTTTGCGGAAGTGCCCACCTCTGGTACACACAAATAGTTACTAGTATTATAGGTTTTAAAGTATTTAATGGATCCAAAACAAACCCTTGTGGAACCCCACTTGTTACCTGCCCCCATTCAGATTTAGAACCATTAATTGTAACCCTTTGTTGCCTATCACTTAGCCAAGATCTAATCCAACGAAGAACCTTCCCATCTATTCCACGTGTCTTAATCTTATTTAAGAGTCTCTCGTGTGGTACCTTGTCGAATGCCTTACTAAAGTCCAGGTATACTATATCATATTCTTCATCATTATCTGCTGTCTCATAAACTTGCCTATAAAAGATCAATAAATTGGTGAGACATGATCTACCCTTGGTGAACCCATGTTGTGAATCATTTAACAAACTATGCTTTTCTAAATGCTCTCTAATTTTTTTTGCAATTTAAGATTCCAATAATTTACCTACCACTGACGTCAGACTAATGGGTCGATAATTTGACATTAATCCTTTATCACCCTTCTTAAATATGGGGGACTACATCAACTTTCCTCCACATTAATGCCACCTCCCCATGATCAACGGATTTCCTAAAAATGTGCACTAACGACTCACCAACAACCTCTTTGTATTTTTTTAATACCCTGGGACATAGACCACTGTATACCTGGACTGTTCACGCGACAATGTTTTGAATTGCGGGGCTGCATAGGGGCCTGCGGGGCGCCCGACAAAGAGGTATAGTGGTCTATGGACTATCATATAGACTGGTTTATCAGTATATATGATATACTGTAATCTTCGTTAATGTTTGTTCTATAATATTATCAAATAAAAAACAGTAAAACACGCTAAAGAAATGCCATTACGAGACTATGAAGAAATATGCATGAACTTAATATTCACTTAACTCAATTCGCCATTTAAAACTTTGCGAGTCAACTTTTATCAAGAAGGGTATCAATAGAAGCGCAATTTTATTAGCTTTCCATTGCTATATTTCGTTATCTGATAAATTAATTAGAACCATGCATAAATTAGCGTTGACTAAATAAATAAAATAATCAATCGGGTAATTTTCCCGATTGATGATGTTATTTATTTACTTATATATTTCGTTTTCTGATAAATGAATTAGTACCGTGTATAAATTAGCGTTGATTAAATAAATAACATCATCAATCGGGAAAATTACCCGATTGATGATTTTATTTATTTAGTTAACGCGAATTTATGCATGGTTCTAATTCATTTATCAGATAACGAAATATAGCAATGGAAAGCTAATAAAATTGTGCTTTTATTGACACCCTTCATGATAAAAGTAGACTCGCAAAGTTTTAAATGGCGAAGAGTTGAAGTGAATATTAAGTTCATGCATATTTCTTCAGTCTCGTAATGGCATTTTTTTTGCGTGTTTTACTGTTTTTTATTTGATAATATTATAGAACAAACATTTACGAAGATTACAGTATATCATATACTGTATACTGATAAACCAGTCTATATGATCCGTATATATATATATGAATCCGAGCGGCCCTCCAACTTCAGCTCCTTGTGCGACAGGCCGATATTCCGTGCGCAGTCTAGGTATACAGTGGTCTATGCCTGGGATAAACTTCATCTGGTCCTGGTGACTTAAAATTAGTCATTTTATCTATACTACCATTTCCCTAGTTATCTAGTTATCACAATATCTTTGAGTTTCTAATCATCATTTCCTCTTTAAAACCTCAGGAGCCGTATTCATATTTTTGCTTGTTACCGTGCTAAAAAGTACTCCCACCTAACAATGGTAAAAAAGTTATTCATAAAACTTAGACTAAATGCTTTTAACGTTAGCGGGATTAGCTTGCTAACGTAGCAATACTTTGCAAAAAGTATTAATGATGTCGGGAATCAGATATATATATATATAAAGGATGATTTGGCACGTAAGCAACATTAAGAATATTTTCAAGGTTAATTTAGAACTTGTTTTGTTGTAATTTCAGCAGTTTTTATTCCATAAACACAAAAGTGGGATAAACTAATCGATGTTGGCAGTTTGTGGTAACTCTTTCAAGCATCAACTTGCCACATGGATGATGGCGGTGGCTGCCGCCAACATTGGATGTCCGCCTCGTCAATCTCCGCCTGAACCACACAAAACTTACGGCTCACATGCACCGCTTGCGTCCCCTGACCCTCGATCACTTCCCCTGGTGCAGGACCCTCCCGGAGACCATTGAACACTTGCTGCTGCAGTGTCTAGGCTTTCACTCTCATAGTGTTGCTCCCACTCTTAACTCCTCACCCTGAACGCCACCCCCTTTGCCCTGCCCACCCTGCTGGCGTCCATCCCTCCCGACAATACTCCGTCTTCCGCCTCATCTACACCTTCCTAAAGAAGACAGCCACGCCTGTTATAACCTCACAGGACCTCAACAGGGCTCACAGGGTTCCTTAAATTCTCGCAGGCCTAAACAACACCAAGAACAAACACCAAAGGTTCGCTGTGGCAACATTTTAGAAATGAGAAATCCATGTACAAGTTAAGAATATGGGTGAGGCTCTACCATTTCATCACTGTACTCTTGAAATGTCATTTCTATCACAAAAACCTCGCACACATCGCTAGGTTTGTTGTTGTTCTGCCGTGATCGCCGCTAGCAAAACTCAGGCTAAGGGGATAAAAGTGCTCCTGACTGCTTCTAACTTAGTAGTACTTTCAAACCCATTAACAAGAATATGCATACACTGCTAGTGGTTAACAGCAAAATGATGGCCTTAAAAGCAAATTTCGAGCGGTAAAAGTGTTTTGCTAAGCGTTAGCAAGAATATGAATACCTCCCCTGTTCACTATCAGGTACCATCTGCATATCCTCCCGAGTATAAACACTTAAGAAATAATAATTAAAATGTTTACACATATCCTCATCAGAACTTACAATCTCTCTCTGCTCTACGTATATTTAACGGTCCCACCGATTCCTTACTTTTTGTCTTAAAGACCTAAAAAAATCCCTTAGGGTCAGTCTTTGCCTGGCCAGCAACCTTAATCTCATAATTGTTCTTCGCTGTTCTTGTTAACTTTTTCTTAAAAACTTAGTTTTCCTGAATAGTTTTGATGTGTTTTGAATTACTCTGGCACTCGTTTTTGTCGGAAATCAATGTTTGTTTACAGGTGTGGGGGGGGGCTCACCCTGCCCCTCCAGGCCTGCCCCGCAAACCTTGCAACGCTTCGCACTGCCATAGTATTGGCAATTTCCTTTTATTCTTGATATCATGTTACTAATCCAAACCCCACATCTAACCTAACCTAATTTAACTTAACTTTCTGGCTGATATAACGGTAGATTTTCAGTAGTACATGTAACGCCATTATTATTAATTTGCGCCATGGGAAATGGGGTTCAAAATACTCAGAATAAAGAAAGCTACAGGATGATGTAGTTAAGAATCCTATTTTGAAAGCCCACTACCGAAATAATACAGGAGAACCTCATTTAACCGGCATTTAAAACAACGGCAGCCTCAAAACAACGGCACTAATCGACCCAGGCATTAATTAGGTATAATTATTTCAAAAACTGAGAAAATCGGCAGAAATTTAGTTGGGCAAGGCTGTGTTCTACACAGATTCCCTCTCCTCACTCCACCTCCTCCTCTCCCGCCATCCACGATCCTCTACGTCCCTCGTCCACACCACCCAGAGGGCCCTTCACCTTACCAACGAGGGGTGGGAGATCGCCTTCCAGTGGGTTCCCTCCCACGCTGGTATCCCAGGCAACGAGGTGGCTGATTCTGCTGCCAGGATGGCCTTAACAGAAGTAAACACAACACCCTTCCCTCTGCCGCTCTCCACAGCCACACGCCTCATCTCCCGGGTCTGCCGCTCCACCTGGAATAACACGCTCGGCGATGCCCTCCGCATCACCTCCATGGGCCAATACCGCAGTGACTCTTCCCCCCAGCCGTGGATACGGAAAAAGTCCCGCGTCCTGGATGTCACTCTCACCCGCCTCCGCCTGGGGCACACGAGACTCACAGCTCACCTGCATCGCCTCTGTCTGTCCCCTGACCCCCACTGCCCCTGGTGCATGAATATTCCGGAGACTATTGAACACTTTCTGCTGCAGTGTCCGCGCTTCCACTCCCACCATGTAGTACTACAGTCTCAACTCCTCGCCCTGAACGTCACCACCTTTGACCTGCCCACCCTGCTGGCGGCGGCTGGCGTTCCCCCCTCTCGGCAACACGCTGTCATCCGCCTCACCTGTGCCTTCCTGAGGAAGACAGGTCAACTACCGTATCTGTGATAGAATCATAGGACATCACCAGGGCTCATAGTGTTCCCCAAGGGATCCTCGCAGCCCTAAAACAACAACAACAACAACCTCCAGAAACCACAGTATTTATTGGGATTTTGGGCGATTCCATAAGAGTAACTCTCAAAACAACGGCAAAATGAGTTATCCGGCATGCGCTCCCCCCCGAGGGTGCCGGATAAACGAGGTTCTCCTGTACCAATATCTTTACTACAAATTTTCCACAAAGTTTAAACACATGGCAAGATAGCAACAAAGGCATACCTACAACATTAAATCTAAGCTAAATGTCATAGGTAGCAAAATATTAGAATATCAACTCGTGGGGCATTCTGCAAGAAATTATGACCGATTTTTGTTACTCTACGGCATTCCCTTTACATAATAACTAGTATAATTTTTCATTCACATTCACTGCACTGTGAATATTGTATTTAGGTACAGCCTCAAAATAATTTGTTTTCCAATACAAACCTTTTTAATAACTTTTGATAAATTTATGATGAAAAATTTCCCCCCCCCCCTCAAAACATAAATAATTTTTTTCTTCTCAAAATCTCCTTGTAAAATATGGGTGCGTCTTATGGGGAGGTGCGTCTTATATGCCGGCAAATACGGTAATTATAATACATTTAAAAAAAAAAAAATTCACTCCTGTCATTTCCATTATGAATTATATTTTGTAACATAAATTTTTTTTTTTTGGTATATAAGATATCAAAATTATGGGGGTTTGCCGAGCTGAAGGGACGAGCCCTGACAGCAGGACACAGGTGATGTGTTTAGTGTTGTAGCGAGGTAGGAGCTTGCTCGCCATCTTCTGCTTTCAGCTGCAGCCGCCGGATAGCTCCATGAGCGAAAAGAAGGCCGAGTGCGTAAGTCCTTCCTGCCAGTACATAACCGCTTCCTTGTCAAGACCTTCAGAGTGCCTCCTTGTGGCACCCATGGTAACTGGGACCTCGCAGTTCCAGGCTAAATCTCTGGAAGGATCTCTGAGCAGGCTGGAGCCCTAGAGGTGATGTGTGCATGGCCCACCGATGGGTGGACATGCCCTGTCACTTCACCAATCCAACCCGGGCAAGTGGGGCTCGTAGCCATGGTAAGCAATCCACATAGGAGAGGGACGACTCCGATAACAAACCCGGGCAGGTGGTGCTCGTTAGCCATGGTAGGCAAGCCACCTAGGAGAGAGACAACTCCAATAACAAACCCGGGCAGGTGGGGCTTGTCAGCCATGGTAGGCAAGCCACCTAGGTCCTCATCCATAAACTGGGGTTGCCCGTCAGGAAGAGCGTCCGAGGCGTAAAAAAGATGCCTTAACTTTGAATGAAAGCTGACAACAGAGAAATGGCCCTCAGTCCCTGGCAGTCCTTAAATGGGAAGAGAGTGCTCAGAAACTACAGGCACGGTGATGCATTTAAAGGAGCGGTAAAAATTGGTACTGTAAATGTTGGGACAATGCGAGGTAGGAGTAGAGAAGTTGTGGAAATGCTGGCGAGGAGAAAAGTTGATGTATGTTGTGTACAGGATTTATCAAAAAGGGCAAGGATGTACAACACTCGGAAGTGATAAGGAAAAGTATAAGTTTTGGTACAGCGGGGATGACACTGGACTCAGTGGAGTAGGAATTCTGATTGGACATGAGCTGTTACAAAATGTAATAGAAGGGGAAAGATATAGTAACAGGATGATGAAGCTTAAGTTGGTGCTTGGAGAATCAGTACATCAAATATTCTCAGTGTATGCACCACATGCTGGAGGAACAGCACAGGAGAAGCAGGAATTTTGGGAAAAGTTGGAAGATGAAGTGGCAAGAGTTTCTGAATCAGATGGACTGACAATTGGGGGAGACTTAAACGGACATATTGGGAGAGATAACACAGGGTTTGAGGGTGTTATGGGAAGCTATGGTTATGGTGACAGAAATGTTGAAGGAGAGAATGTGTTGGAATTTTGTTGAAGGCATGGCTTAAGGATACTAAACACACATATCAAGAAAGACAGGGAAAAGCTAATTACATACAAAAGTGGTGGAGCAGAAACAGTTGGATTTGGTGCTGATGAGGAAAAGACCAGATGTGGAAGTCATAAACTGTAAGGCAATACCCGGAGAGGCTTGTTTAACACAGCACAGGTTGGTACATGTAGACCTATAAATCAGGGCTTTGAAACGGTTTAAGGGAATGAAAACGAAAACAGAAAACGAACAAAATTATGCTCGGAACAAAAAAGTTATCATATTTACTGTTCCGGAGCAAAAATGCTATTTTAAAATCCTTGTAACCGGTTAATAACGTTATTTTTACGTTCCCTGCCATATTTGGTCAATAATCCATTTTCACTTCCAGTAGCCTAATAATTTAAGCAAATACTGTACATCTGTATTACATACATACATCAATTAAGTCTACTGTATTTGTTCACTTGGCAATTGACGATGTGGTTTTGCTTCAAATAGTATCATATGCACCACTTTTCATTTAATTTGTGAAGAGTAACTATTTTTTACATTTTATAATTATGAATTTTTGTCTTCGTGATATGCATCACGTTCCCTAATTTTTTTACACTTTCCATTTGTGCAATCATTGAGCAATGTTACGGCAGTTGGGTTTAAGAACATGCTTAGATAAATATCCAGTTTTGAAAAATGGATAATATATTGTGAGTATGTTCTTAAACTTTTAACTGTGTTTATAGCCTAATGCTTGGTGCGCCAAATTTCGGTGTGAGTGTCCTAGCTTCGAGTCCTTGGAGTACCACATGTAGTCATTGATTTCATTGATTAGGTTAATTTAATTAGTGGGTTGGTGATATTACAAATTAATGCAGGTTCAGGACTAATTCTTAGCGAGATCTTCCCTTGTGGTTTAGGTCCCATCAATTACACCTTCCATGCGTGCAATCATTGAGCTATGATACTGCAGCTGGGTTTAAGAACATGCTTAGATAAATATCCAGTATTCGAAAATGGATAATAGTTGGCCCTAACCTGTGGTGGCGCAAGCTGGATTGTTATAGTGACGCCTGTGATTGGAGTCTCATGCTGCCCCCATGTCCTCCGATGCACTCGCAATCGAAGGTAGAGTAAATGGGCAGCATGTGGGTGTTCTTAGGCCACTCAACGGTGCAGAGAGAGATTTTAAGTGGATTTTACAGCCCTCATCAAGGATCAAACTCAGGTCACCTCAAACTCCACTCGGAGGCGCTAACCACTCTGCTACCGCCTCCCCTAAGAGACCTGCGGGACACGTCTTCCTACCGTTGGCGTCACGCGCGCTGCCTTAAGCGCGTATCACACTAGAGCTATTTTCCACCCACCTCCCACCTGCGACACCACTTGACGGGCGGTTTACTGCCCAATCCCTAGCACACATAGAGTGGGCTGGTCCTCGCACTCATCTATTTCCGTTCCGCCTGGGGGATCGATTGCAGACGATAGATGGCGCTGTTGGCGGCAATCTGCCGAGCCTCAGACGCGGAACGTAAACATCACACCTTGAGGACAGATTAGTTTATTTGAATGTCTTAGGGTATTTGAAATACTTGTAACAGGTAAGTACTGAGGTATGAGTACTGAGGAAGTACTACAACATTTGTCTTCGAAGACGCATGACTACTTTTCAGGGTATTTTTTGGGGGAAAAAGTGAGTCTTATAAGCCATAGAATATGGTACTACACCTCGCACCGGAATAAATAAGCATTTTTTCAGTGTTTTCAATACCAGAGTTTCGCGATCCTCGAGTTTACCGCTATGCCTTAGGAAGAAAGCAAGCGCGAAACTCGGGAGGGTACTGTAGTTGCCTTGCAGACAACCGAGTTACCTTCATGCTACACATGCTTATCGCACAGCTTATCGCTCATGTTATAAATGCTACTTTACTTTTAGCTCATCACTAGCTTTTTTGCAAATTTGTTTATGGAACAGTGTGTATCTCTGTATGTGTTTATGATAGGGCAGTTTTAAGTGTTTTAATTTAGCTAATTTGTTTTAAGTCTAGTTTTTTTTCATATTTTGTCCTTTTTATTAGGTCGTGATGCTATTAACAACGTTTAATCAAATTTTACGCAAGGTTTATTCTTGAATAAGCAAATAATAAAAATAATCAATTAATTTTCATTGAATTAATCTTTTCATTCATTACTGAGATTTTTACTGTTGTGATCAATAAAATCTATCAATCTATTTATCTAGTGGGCAGTGGAGATGTCACATCCCTATGACATGGCTTGGTGAAATGCTTCAGAAAAAATTACCTGCAGGCCACTGAAGCTAGGTTACTGTTTACCTGCGAGAGTTTGGAGATACACAAATGCAGATATAAGTCAAATGAAAAAGTGCAAATTAATGGTGATCGTGGATAGCTACAGACATCTGCCACCAGCATGAGTTGTGGCTCTCTGATGATGTGATGGGGATGACACTGCTACTGTGTTTGTATCCACAGTCTCTATCTCTAAATTGAGATTATGTCAAGAATGAACACATATCAATACATTAGATAATTAGTTTAACGAAGATAGCAGTAATCAGCACACTTTCAATTTCCACTGCATAAACAGCATCCCACATCTTACTCTACTTACTTGCTCATCATCCCGAACATGCTTTCCAAGGGGAATGGCTGCAACACCTTGTGAACCAGGTGGGGGATGACTAAGGGCCCGTAGATACTCCTCCACCTGTGATGGAGATGCAATTGAATGAATTAGATGAAGTTTCAAACTCAACAGAAACTTAATGTATACAGTAAAATATTATCACATTCCTGATCTTCCTGTAATATATTATAAAATAGCAAAAGAATGTCATCCTTATGATATTGAGAGCCAGGTTTCATATTAACAGATTCAGCCTTTGTTACTTGCTACTTGTTTGGCCGCTCATCAAACTCTACAAGTCGAACTAGTATGTTAGGTCACTGCTTTTCAAGGTCCTTCTTAAGATCTCATCCCTTGTCATTTCAGTCAACCTACTGAAACTCACCTACTTTAAATGTTAAATGAGGTGAACCGTGTGCAGCTGAACCGTGAGTGTCGTGTGCCCAAATGTAAACAATACAACCGCTGAGCATGCTCTATGTTCTTATGATCTATGATCGAGGGTATATCATGCCTCTTATTATATCGAGATATATCTCAAGAAATTATCACTGCATACACGGAGATACTTCATTTTGGTGTCTGATAGGTCAGCTCTTGTGGTTAGCCAATCCCTTCTTTCGGTGTCTAAGTGATAATTGTTCTCTTTTCCCTTCATATCTCTTGTCAAACACTGGCAGTCTAAAGAAAGACTTCTCGGGGAACTGAATTGACTTGTTGGAACATCTAAAAGCTCCACAAAATGATGGCATCTTCACTATAGTCACTGTGGTAAACATAGCTAGTGGAGTTTGTTGGTCCTCCACAATCGCATTTCCAGCATCTTACGTCTGTGCAGCGAGGGCTGTGACGTCACGTGCAAGGAACCTATATCTCTACAATACACCACTTTCTTTCCTTTCTAACATGCATAGGTGGACATGTTAATGACATTAGATAGATAATGCTTTATAAAATGATATAAAAATATATACAGGGTGCGTAGGGTAATTATTTCGTACTTTCAGGGACACCGTGTGGAAAGACGCCGGTGACCACACCACTCAAAACAAAAACAACTGATCAGTATACATCGAGACTTTATCCCAGCAACACCTTGCATCCATGGAGAGCTTTACATTTCCTCATCTATGGAAAAGGCACGCGGTGCTTATGTTGATCTCTGCCGGACACAGCAGCAGCAAGATCTCAGAACTGCTAAAAGTGACTGAACAGTTCGTCAGGACCGTCAGGAGGGAGTAGATTTCGTCTGACTACGATTATGAAGGTGTTGCCGAGAGGAAACATCATTCTCGACGATCGGACGCCATCAGGGACGCCGAATTCTTCACCAAATTGCAAGCCATGGTTGACGAAGACCCCAGCCAGTCCATGAGGTCCATTGCCAGGGAGCTGCACGTGTCTGAGGGCACCATAAGGAAGTGTGTGCAAGAGGATATCAGATACAAGTCATACCAGATGCGTAAGGGTCAACTCCTCTCTGCAAAGATGCAGGAGAACCGCTTCAAGAAGAGCAAGAAGATGCTCAACAAACTGAAGCACCCTCTGGAGAAGGATATGCTCTGGTTCTTTTCAGACGAAAAGAACTTCTGCCAGGACCAGACCCACAACTCTCAGAACAACAGGTGGTTGGCTGTCTGTCCCAAGGATGTGCCAAGGGTCATGCAAACCATGTTTCCTGCAACTGTCATGGTGTTTGGGGTAGTCTGCAGCAAGGGCCAAGTCATGCCCCCGTTTTTCTTTCCCCAGGGGCTCAGGGTGAACACCGAAGTGTACATCGACGTCCTGCAGACCCATGTGAAGCCGTGGATTGAGGAAGTAGCTGCTGGTAGACCCTACGTGTGGCAACAGGACTCGGCACCATGCCACACCTCTAGGAAATCTCAGAAATGGCTCTCCGACAATTTCTACGACTTCGCTGCCCCTGATGTGTGGCCCCCTAACTCACCTGACCTCAACCCTATGGACTATTTTGTGTGGGGCGCAGTTGAACGGGATACTAACCGCACCCCATGCAAGAGTAAGGCTGATCTGATCAGTCGGATCAAGGTCGTCTTTACCAATCTCTCCAAGGAGGTCGTGGAGAAGGCCTGCGCCAGATTTCGAGGTCGTATCGAGGACGTCAATGACGCCAAGGGCTGATTCATCGAGTAAAGGGACACCAGAAGAGTACTGAACCAGAGTCAGTTTTCTTTTTTGAAATAAATGCATTTTCTACTGAATTATGACTTTTTGTGTGAGAGCCTAAAAAACGAAACAATTACCGTACGCACCCTGTAGGCACATAACATATACAGTAAAAGCCTTATAACTCGGCATGATAGGGGCTCTGGCACTACACTTACCAATGAACGGGTAGCAGCAGGCATGTAATCCAAGGAGAGGGGAGCCTTGTTGTAACATGTAGAAGATGTTAGGGGGACTCAGTTGCATTTTAACACTGGTGTCACTTTAATCACAACTCTGTACTGTATTGTATACAGTACTGTACCTTTACAACTTAATTTTACATCACTTGAGCACTTAGTTACTGCAACATTATGCCCTGTCCATTAATTCTACCTTCGACTGCGAGTGCATGGGAGGACACAGGGGGCGGCATGAGCCTCTAATCACAGGCGTCACTATAAGAATCCTGCCTGCGCCACCACGGGCGAGGGCCAACCATCACAGCCCTCGAGTGAGCCTCCAGAGCCTACCATCCCACCCCTGGAGCTCACACTGCCTTAAAAAAACAACTTTAAAAAACACCTAAAAAAAAACTTTAAAAAAAAACCTAAAAAAAAAATAAAAAAAAAAAAAAACCCTAAAAAAAAAAACGTTGTCTTTGCCATGCCGAGTTATATCAAATTCCGAGTTATACAGTGCCGAGTTATAAGGATTTTACTGTATAAAAGAAATAGAGAGGTATTGCCATGCCAAACACTCATATCATAGAACAAAATTTGCTCGTATTGCAGAGAAGGGTGCAAATTAATGAATAAAAACATCAAACTCTCATGTAATGAATATTTATATAAAGCGAGTACACTGTACTCATCATGAAGATGAACTTCCACCCTAAACTGCACTATTTTGACACATATTATCTAATCTGATACATACTTATCATCCTTGTGTTTAATGCATATTACCTGTTTTGGACTAAGTTTTCCAGGCTCCCATAAGAGTTTGTCTTCATTTTCATATGGTGGTGTTGCACCATAGGCTTGTAGGCCTTCAGGAACTTGCGCTTGGTAAGATGACCCAATCATGATGGTTTTGTGCCAATCTTCTTCTTCCCCAGAATATTCTCCCTCTTCTTCCTCTTCATCTTCACTCTGCTGCCTAGAGCTTCCTGTGGACATAATTCCTAGGGGTTTGTGACCTGGAAATAAAAAACAAAACTCTTTATCATTTTACAACAAAAATCCACTGCATTAGCTTGCCAATACACTACTAGTTCACTAGGGTCTCACATAGAACAAGAAATTGGTCGATAAACGAGGTCATTCTATGTGAATTCGCTCATGTGAAACACATAACCTATGGGAAAAATTGATATTGGTCTATCGGTCCTCCCGTCCGTACTCGTACATTTATACTCATCCACACCCATGCATACCAAAACATATATAAATGATAAGTTATGCATAGAGATGATGAAATAGGCATATTGTTGCTAACCTTTAATCTTATAGGGATTATGTACAGGGAGCGAGGGGTTCCTTGCCATAAGTCTGGCAACTCTCGCTTGCGAGCCTCGCCATAATGCCACGGCTGGTCAGGGCTCGCCCGCTCACAGCTGATAAATTGTAAACAAAACCCCAACGACGAGTGTATCGTCGAATGAAAGCCATCAATAAATTACGATAACTGACGATATTGTGAATGGATCACAACATAATATATCCTTCGAATGAATGCTCTTTTTTTGGTAATAATGGACGAGAACTGCGCAATCGCTACTGCCGTTCCCCACATCATGCCAGCCTCACCCCACCTCCGTGCCCCACCTCACTCCATGCCAGGGACACACAATCTTCGTTCTGTACGATATTTCGGCGCTCTATATGAGAACTCCTCATATTTTCCCTACTTTGATGGCGGAATCGTTCTATATACGCGGAAGATTCTTAAGCATCTATCTGCTCACAATCTTCTATCTGATCGTCAGTATGGTTTCCGTAAAGGGCGATCTACTGGCGATCTTCTAGCTTTCCTAACTGAATCTTGGTCATCCTCCTTTAGGGGTTTCGGTGAAACTTTTGCTGTTGCCCTTGACATATCAAAAGCTTTTGATAGAGTCTGGCACAAATCTTTAATTTCCAAACTACCCTCATTCGGTTTCTATCCTTCTTTCTGTACCTTCATCTTAAGTTTCCTTTCAAACCGTTCTATTACAGCTACTGTAGACGGACATTGTTCTTCTCCTAAATCTATCAATAGTGGTGTTCCCCAGGGTTCTGTCCTATCACCCACTCTCTTTCTATAATTCATTAATGATCTTCTAAGTCTAACTCAAAGCCCTATCCACTCCTACGCTGATGATTCTACCCTGCATTTTTCAATGTCGTTTATTAGACGTCCAACTCAACAGGAACTAAGTGATTCACGGAGAGATGCCGCCGAGCGCCTAACTTCTGATCTTTCTATAATTTCTGATTGGGGCAAAGCAAACCTTGTTTTGTTCAATGCCTCAAAAACCCAATTTCTTCACCTATCTACTCGACAAAACCTACCACATAACTATCCCCTCTTCTTCAATGACACTCAACTGTCTCCTTCTTCTACAATGAACATTCTAGGACTATCCTTTACTAAAAATCTGAACTGGAAATCTCACATCTCATCTCTTGCTAAAACAGCTTCTAAGAAGTTACGTGTCCTGTGGCGTCTGCGTCCTTTTTCTTCTCCCTCCCAATTGCTTGCTCTCTACAGGGGCCTTATCCGCCCATGTATGGAGTATGTCTCACATGTTTGGGGAGGATCCACTCATACAGCTTTCCTAAACAGGGTTGAGTCAAAAGCTTTTCGTCTCATCAACTCCCCTCCTCTGACTGACTGTCTTCAATCTTTAAATCACCGACGCAATGTTGCTTCTCTTGCTCTCTTCTACCGTTATTTTCATGCTTACTGCTCTTCTGAACTTGCTAACTGCATGCCTCCCCCACTCCCGCGGCCTCGCTGCACAAGACTTTTTACTCATTCTCATCCCTATTCTGTCCATCTTCCTAATGCAAGAGTTAATCATTATCTTTACTCTTTCATCCCTTTCACTGATAAACTCTGGAACTCTCTTCCTGTTTCTATTTTTCCACTTTCCTATAGCTTAAATCTTTTCAAAAGAAGAGTAACAAGACACCTCCCGAACTAAATTGGCTCACCACTTTTTTATTTTATTCTCTTACTGTCTTCTTTATAGGGACTGGCAACTAAGCGGGCTTTGTGTTACTCATTTTTGTTGTGCCCTTGGCCAGTTCTTTTGTTATGTAAAAAAAAATAATAAGAAAAAAAGAAAAAAGAAAAAAGAAAGAAATAGGATCACATTAGTTCGTAACGGAAATTTTGGAATAATATTTTAGGTCGTTTGTTCTATAAGGGAAACGTTCTAGGCGAACACGTTCTATGCGGGACCCTAGTGTAGTCTTAAGATCTAATTGATCAGTAATTAAAGGGATGTGACGCTTGGCTATACCTGACGGCATTTCATTTGTCTGAATTTAATATAGGTTATAGTAGACAGTAAAAGAAATCAGATATAATATTTCGAGTAAAATCAGCTGTGTGTAATTTACGTATAAAAAGTGTCAAAAAAGTTTTAAAAACCATAGATAAACTACATATGTAATTGTTAAACTAGTTCCAAGAATGTCATTCAGTTTGTTTGATATTTGGTTGTTTGACTAACTTAGAACATAAGAAAATAAGGAAGCTACAAGAGGCCGTGAGACTTACACGTGGTAGTTCCTGATACTTAACTCTACCTACATCCACCTCTCTTCCCCATCCATGAATTTATCCAGACTCCTTTTAAAGACCCCTATTGACTCCGCACTGACCACCTGACGACTGAGCCCATTCCAATCATTCACCATCCTATTTGTGAACCAGTTTCTCCCTATTTCCTTTTTAAATCTACGCTTTTCCAGCTTGAATCCGTTACTTCTTGTTCTACCGTTACTTCTTGTTCTACCCTGAAGTGGCAGTGATCATAATCCTCAATGGAGTTCGTGGTGGTTTAACACATAAAAAGATATTTAGTACATAGAACATAAGAAAGTAAGGAAGCTACAAGAGGCCGTGAGACCTACACGAGGTAGTTCCTGTTATCTAACTCTACCTATATCCACCTCTCTTCCCCATCCATGAATTTATCCAGACTCCTTTTAAAGACCCCAATAGACTCCGCATTGACCACCTGACGACTTAGTCCATTCCAATCATTCACCACCCTATTTGTGAACCAGTTTCTCCCAATTTCCTTTTTAATTCTACGCTTTTCCAGCTTGAATCCGTTACTTCTCGTTCTACCCTGCTTGCTAACCTTAAGAACTTTTCCTACATCGCCTATATTGTATCCCTTTATCCACTTAAAAACTTCTATCAGATCGCCCCTTACTCTATGCCTCTCGAGTGAGTGTAACTTTAATAGTTTCAATCTCTTCTCATAACTAAAGTTACGCATTCCATGAATCATATTGGTCATCCTTCTCTGCACTGATTCTAACAAGGCAATATCCATCCTGTAATACGGAGACCAAAACTGAACCGCATAGTCTAGGTGAGGTCTGACTAGAGCCAAATAAAGCTTTAAAATAACTTCAGCACTTCTACTTTTAACACTCCTGGTAAAAAATCCTAACACCCTGTTGGCTCGATTTCTAGCCTCAATACATTGATTCCTAGGACGGAGGTCTGAGCTTACCCGCACTCCCAGATCTTTCTCACCCTCTGATCTTTTCAGCGATACATTGCGTATGGTGTACCTATTACCAGGATTTTTCCTACCAACATTCATAATGCTGCACTTATCAATATTAAATTCCATCTGCCATCTATCTGCCCACTCATTCAAATTTATCTAAGTCTCCTTGCAAAATATTTACATCAGACTGTGATTTAATAATCCTACCTACCTCTTAGTATCATCCGCAAACTTGCTGATATCACTACTAATCCCACTATCCAAGTCGTTGATGTAAATCAAAAATAGTAATGAACCCAAAACAGACCCTTGTGGAACCCCACTCGTTACCTGCCCCCATTCAGATTTAGAACCATTAATTGTAACCCTTTGTTGCCTATCACTTAGCCAAGATCTAATCCAACGAAGAACCTTCCCATCTATTCCATGAGCCTTAACCTTATTTAAGCACCTCAAGCACTGAAGACCTTACCCTACAAATCTCCTGAGTGACACCTGCCAGGGCTGCGTACCAATTTTCCACCTCCAATAAATACAGTGGTCCCTTGCGTTTGGCGAATCTCAGCTTGGCGAAACACAGTACTGTACTGTGTTTTGCCAAGGTGAGATTCGCCAAACGCAAGGGACCACTGTATATTTTTTGGAGGTGGAAAATTGGTACCCGAGTCTTAGAGTCGGGCCCCCCTACATCTTTGGAGATACAAACTGTTAGATCCAATTATTACTGTGGGCTAAGTTATTACTACGGACTGCACTCGTTGATGAGTGCACAGAGGATGGGGATGATGGTAAGACAGTCGAAATTTCCGTCTTCAGGTAAGACCGTGGTTGTGGGTGACAGCCAGGTCAAGAATCTGGATAGGACCTTTCGTAACAGGGATTGGAAAAATAGGACGCTTGCCTGTTTTCGTGGAGCGGGGATAGGGAACATAGCAGAAAGGCTGGGGAGGGTAATGGTGGGTGAGGGATTAGCGCCAACGGTGTGTATAAGTGTATAAGTGCAGGGGGAAATGATATAGGCAGGGTAGAGAGACAGGAGCTCCTAAGGAGGTACAAGGAGGCACTAGGCAGGGTAAGGGACCTTGGAGGCACCCCTGTAGTGTGTTGCATTTTGCTGCGCAGGAAAGTAGGTCCAAGATGGTGGTGGGAAGCGTGTGGGGTGAACAGCTTGCTGGCTGAACACTGCAGGAAGAATGGGTGGCTCTTTATCGATCACTGGGCTCGATTCTTCGGTAAGAACCACCTGTACGCCAGGGACAGGGTGCATCTCTCTCATAGGGGTGTGGGTGTGTTGGCGTGGGTAATTGAAAGGGAGATGGGGGTCAGGGTTTTTTTAGAGGCCAGGAGGGTGTGAAGGTGAAGAATAATGATCATGATAGTCAAGGAAGGAATATTGTTGGTCAAGTCAGGAATGAAGACAGTAGAATTAAGAAAAAGACAGGGATAAAACAGGCAGTCAGTATAAATACAGCTAGTGGGAAAATCGACAAGATGAAGAAGTGCAACTTAAAGGTTTATTATACAAATTGTAGGAGTATATTAAATAAGATAGATTTACTGAGAGGAACATCTTGTGTTGAAGATTTTGATATAATAGCATTAACAGCAACATGGTTAGATATGACAGGCAAAGTATTTAATCCAGAAGTTGAGATAGCGGGATATAAGTTATTTCACAAGGACAGGTTAGGAAGGAGAGGCGGAGGAGTTGCACTATATGCCAGGGATACGTTGCAGTGTTGTGTTAACAACGTTATAAAAACGGACGATAGCATAGTCTATATGGGTGGAAATTAGAGAAGGAACTGATAAGATGGTCTTGGGTGTAGTGTAGAGGCCTCCAAACTTATGTAAGGAGGATTCAGCTTATATGGGAGGAGATAAGCAAGGCTTGTAAATATAATCGATTATGCGTGGTGGATGACTTTAATCTTAAGAGCATTGACTGGGATTTAATTATAGGAGACAATGACGCAGAGGATTTGTTAAAACTAGTTCAAGATAACTTCCTAAAGCAAGCAATCAAGGAACCTACTAGGGGAGATACTATTCTAGATTTATTACTAACAAACAGGGATGATTTAGTTACTGAAGTGGAAGTTGGTGGTAAGTTAGGAAAAAGCGATCATTGCGAAATCAGATTTTGCTTAAATTGAGAGGTGGGAAGTAGAAGTGATAATGTGCATAGAGTACCTGACTTCAGAAAGGCTAATTATGTAGGATTAAGAAAACACCTGGAAGGGATTAAAAGTGACAAGAGGGAGGGTGAGATGAGATCTGTGGTCGGGACGGAGGGGGGTGTCGGTGAGGTCAAAGGGATTATAATACAGTAAACCCTCTCGTATTCGGACCTCCTCCTCCTTTTTAAACATAACTTTTAACTTTCTTCTTCTTTTTCTACTTCTTAGGGGTAGGTAGGGTGTCATGATGTGAGTCAGTGAGGTTAAAGGCCCTGGCAGCCAGGCAGAGCATTTATGATCCATCATTGAGCATATACTTTGTATACTGTGATTGTGGTTTCTTTGTTGTGTCCAAATGTTGTATTGGCGAGTGATCTGATGCCATTGAGCCTTGGACCCAGATCCAGCAAGGGAGGTGGTATCTCCAGCTACCACCCCCTCTCCCACCGCCTAGATACTACCTACCCTTACTACTGTATCCAGCAAGCCTCCCTCGTTAGGTAGTTAACAGGTAGGAAGGCCCTGACTGGTTTGGACGAGTAATGACGTCATCAAACTTGTCATCAGTCACCAGCCAATGACAAACTGTTTCTAAAACTTCTCGACCAATCACAAGTCAACAAGACGTTTGACACGGCCTTTAAAGGTCATGTCACACGGACACTTTTTCCGTTAGTGTTACGGGGTGGCTGTGGCAAGAATGTTTCCCCGTCACTGGCTACCCCGCCACCTCAACACCTTTAAATAACCCTTATTTAAGGTGACACGCGGTACTACACTGACCTAAATAATGACGCATGTATATAACAGCTCACCATAATCACTACGATGTATAATAACTAGTAATAAAATGTAAACACCCTGCCCACCCTGCTGGCGAGCGACCTGCCCTGCCTGGTGCCCTACCTACCTCTCAAGACAACATGCTGTCATCTGCCTCACCTGTGCCTTCCTGAAGAAGACAGGTCAGCTACCACGCCTGTGATAGCATCATAAGATATCACCAGGGATCATAGGGCTCCTCAAGGGGTCCTCGCAGCCCTACAGACAACACCAAGAAGGAGGAGGAAATCTCCGCCATCATGATACTGCTGCCGGCTGCCGCTGCCAGACGTAGGACTGATAGTACTGTACACTACTCCTGTACAGTACTATATAGTGTATTTTTACTGTAATTTATTTATTTACATGATTTATCTAATGTTTATTGATGTTTGCATGACTTAGAAATTTTCTATATTCATCTACACTACCCTCCCGAGTTTCACGCTATGCGAGTTTTGCGATCCTCGAGTTTCCCGCTGAGTCCTAAATTCTTACCATCCCGACTTTCGCGCATTATATCCCCGAGTTTCGCGGTTTTTTTTTTTTTGTTTTTTTTGGTGTGAGTGTGTATGCCTACAGCGCCGTTAGGCAGTGACCTCCAGGAGTGGGATGGTAGGCCCTGGAGATTAACTTGAGGGCTGTGATGGTTGGCCCTCTCCCATGGTGGCGCAGACAGAATTTCTATAGTGACGCCTGTGATTAGAGGCTCATGCCACCCCCTGTGTCCTCCGATGCACTCGCAATCGAAGGTAGAGCTAATGGGCAGCGTGTGGGTGTTCTTAGGCCACTCAACAGTGCAGAGAAAGATTTTAAGTGGATTTTACAGCCCTCATCAAGGATCGAACTCGGATCACCGAGAACGCCACTCGGAGACTTCTTCTTCTTCTTGTGACCTTTTCTGCTTAGTATCACTTTGTAGGTCGTCTGTCAAGCTCGTGCTCGAGCTTGACATATATCTTGACGCTACCCACTCTGCTACCGCCTCCCATAAGAGACGTACGGGACAAGTCTTCCTTCCTTCCTGCTTAGTATAGTATTATAATAGGCTTAGTATAGCTGTATGTAGTTTTGCTTTGTTTTTTTCCATTTGTTTGTGTTTTTCTCTACAGGAGCAGCCGGTGTCGCATAAGATAGGTAACCCCTCGAAATAAGTAGCACCTTGCCTTACTATTTACCACAAAATACTCCTTTATAAGTGATTAACCATGACGTGTGTGGTACTGTGGTTTCTGGAGGTACTGGAGGAGACAGGAGAGAAGAGAGGAAGGCATTGTGACAGTGTTATTGCCGTATAACACTGTCACACAACCATCAGCTGACAAGATATGTGTCAAGCTCACTCACTCAGACCAAAACAGCATTCGCTGGGTGACTCCCAACTCAAGCTCAATCTCAAGCTCCTCTCCTCCCTCCTTTTCTCTAAGTAGTGTTGGCCGAAGCCACCACCCCGGGAGGCGGGTCACAAACCCTAGGCTAACACCCAGTACCCATTCACTGCTGGGTGGACAGGGGCTTGGGGCATTTTTGAGGATATTTTTTGGGGGAAAAAGTGAGTCTTATAAGCTGTAAAATACGGTAGGTACACAGCCCTCAAGTTAACCTCCAGGGCCTACCATCCCACCCCTGGAGGTCACTGCATAACGGCGCTGTAGGCACCACCCCCCCCCCCCCCCCCCCCCCCCCAAAAAAAAAAAACCGGACTAAATAAGCATTTTTACAGGGTTTATAATACCCGAGTTTCGCAATCCGCGAGTTTCGCGCTATGCCTTCGGAAGAAAGCAGGCGCGAAACTCGGGAGGGTAGTGTAGAATAAAAAAAAAAATAAAAAAATAAAAAAATAAAAAATAAAAAATATTATTTTATCCCTGCATTATTTGGATCCTTGCATTACTCGGACCAATCCTTGGCCCAATTAGTCCGAATACGAGAGGGTTTACTGTACCTTTGTCAGCAATTTAATTGAAGGTAAAAAAAGAATATTCCTTATAGGCTGATAAGATAAGATCAGGGAAAAACGAGCCCAAGTGGATGACTGAGTTTTTAAAACACAACATAGGGGTAATAAGGGACATGTATAAGAAAGTTAAGGATGTGCAGGTGAACAGAGAGCAGTATAACGTGATGGCTAGAACGGCAAAAAATTTAACAAGAGCAGCGAAGAAGAATTATGAGATTAAGGTTGCAGGGAAGGCAAAGACCGATCCTAAGGTATTTTTTCAGGTTTATAAAACAAAGACTAGGGAATTAGTGGGGCCATTAAAAAATAGGCAGGGGGAGATTGTAAGCACGGCAGAGGATATGTGTAAAATTCTAAATGATTATTTCTTAAGTGTTTTTACTCAGGAGGATAAACAGAAGGTACCTGATAGTGAACAGAAGTTTAGAGGAGAGGATGATGAGAAACTCAAAGATATTGTGATAATTAGGGAAATGGTAGAAGCAGGTATAGACGGAATGAAGAATTTTAAGTCACCAGGACCAGATGAAGTGTATCCCAGAGTACTAAAAGAATGCAAAGGGGTTGTTAGTGATGCGTTAGTGCATATTTTTAGGAAATCGATTGATACAGGGGAAGTGCCGTTATTGTGGAGGAAGGAAGATGTAGTTCCCATATTTAAGAAGGGAGATAAGAGGATTAATGTCAAATTATCGACCCGTTAGCCTGACGTCAGTGGTAGGTATATTATTGTTAGCTGTTATTGCAAAAAACATTAGAGAGCATCTTGAAAAGCATAGTTTGGTAAATGATTCACAACATGGGTTCACCAAAGGTAAATCATGTCTCACTAATTTATTGAGTTTTTATAGGAAAGTTTATGAAACAGCAGATAATGAAGAAGATTATTATATAGTATATCTGGACTTTAGTAAGGCATTCGACAAGGTGCCACGTGGTAGACTCTTAATGTGTCAGAGGCGATGTGGAGGCTGGCTGACGAAGTGGATGGCACAGAGGAGGTGGAAGATGCTACATAAAACTCTGAAAATTCGAATTTCAGTTCTGATTATGGAAAGTTGGAAAGTTGTTGAAAAATTTGAACTTGGCCTGAAACAGCTAGAATTATCCGAAGTTTGAATCATACGGGTTCAAATTAGAGAGGGTCTACTGTATACCACTTTCTCACTCTCGTTCAGAACCCTCCAAAAAATAGTTGCTTTTTCTTCCTCCGTTCTTTCTTCATTTCTCTGTTTTACTTCTTGGATTTCTTTCAATTTTTCCTTTCTTCTTCATTCAGTGCTTTTTTTTATATAGACTTTCCTGAAATCTGCAGTTAATCTCAGCCTGAAGGCTCTCTCAAGAATTTCTTCTGTTGCTGTCTGCGATTTTGGTCTTAGTTTTATGGGTCTTTCTTTGCCTTCTTTATAAGGTCCCAATCTTACTACTTCTTCCACTTCATCTACAAATCTTGCCTCTTCTTCCTTATCATTAAGTTTCATCAAAACGTCCTTTACTGTTTTTACTTCTTCTCTTTCTCTCTTTAATCTAAACAAGATATTCTTCTCCTACAGTCCAAAAATAATAACACATTTTTACTTCTCTGCTACAGCCCTTATTAAATTCTCATTACTTTTCAAAACTTTTACTACTTCTTTCTTAACATGTTCACTTTTCTTTTTCTTTTGTTGTTCTATAACATCTTTAAAGTCTACTTTCGCCTTCTCTTTTTCTTCTTTCCAGTTATTCACTTCTCCCTTCATCACATTTTCCACTTGTTCTTTGACCATTTTTTCTCCATTTTCACATTTTGCTTAAAGTTCATTATTCTCTTTTTTCAATTTCTCCATCTCTTTCTTTAACTCTTCTTTTTCCTTTACATTTTGCCTTTCCTTTCTTTTCAGTTCATTTCGTTCTACTTTCAGACCTTCCACTTCGTCTTAGCTTCTTCTCAAACCATCAAGTAAACACTTCATACACTCGAACTCTTCACGTCTAGTTTGGTCTTGTCTCCCTCCTCCTCTACCCTGACCACTCTGGAGTGCAGAGTTCCCTTCTTAACTTCATCATTAAACCCTGAGAAGTCTAACTGGGTTATCCTAAGCTCTTTTCCTGCCTTTGGGGTCTCTGCCATGTTGGAAAAATAATAATTTCCGTTCACAAATTATAATCTCTCTCTTACGAGGACCACAACCCTGCTCAGGGCCTATCTAACACTGTCTAGGTTCCTGGGCAGCTTGTTGTACTCCATATACGAACTTCATCCTCCTTCTTTAGGTTTGTTCTATGGTAATTTTCTATGTGTCCTCCAATGCACTTGCAATCGAAGGTAGAGTTAATGGGCAGTAGGGTACGCCGTATAACAAAAATGATTTTTCTCAACTTTGGCATGCCAATTTCCTATGTAAAATGGAATTCTAAGACGATTTTATCTAATTCCCTTTTTGCATTTGAGCAATTCTTACTATGCAAAATCTCACTTTTATATTGCACCCTTATCGAATAATGCTTAAATGAGTACGCAGTGTCCGGTTGGTCCTGTGTATTGCATCATGCACCAATATGAGTTCCAAATGACTATAGTCTATTCACTTAAGCCTGGATTCCTGAGCTGGGAGCTGCTCGCTGCCTAGCCGAGTTTGTAAGGACGTCGCTGATTGGCTGATACTCGGGCTGGGTGGCGATGGTGGTGGTACTTGCCTCGCCGCAACCCAAAACCCTTGCGTTGCCTCAGAAAAATATTCATATTTCTTGGCTTTACTCATCTCTTACACAAGATAGGCCTATTTTGTTTGCATCAGTAAATCAGGCAGTGATTGTTCAACAACAACACGCCATTCATAACTCAATAGGGTAAAAAATAAAGTCATGACTGACTATCACAAGAGTAGGCGGACTTTTAGGTTTTCAGTGCATTGAAATGTTGTACTCCTACCCGATATAACCAAGCTACCAAATAATAGTTATGAAAGCTGAGCCTACCATCGTGTTCATAATACATTGCTGCATATCATCAGCATAAAAAAATTACAGTAAGACTACACTAATATTAAGATAATTAAAGGAAAGTAAAAGAGTGTATAAACATTATTTCTTGCTTATTTTGCTTCAACTCGCTCTAACTCCATATGTTTTGGTCACATTCAATTTTCAAGAACTGTTTCAAAATCCTTATACTTTTCCGCTTCCTGTGGTATGTAGCACATACCAATAAAGAAAATAGTAGGTGGTCAAAATGGCTAAGAAAGTTAAACTGTTTCAAACTGGTGCCGTGACGGGTGGAGCCTCTGATAGCTCTCCCGAAAACAGTCTCTCCTATATAGGGAGCAATGCTCACCCGTCACTGTGCCAGTTTGCAGTAGTAGTTTTAACTTTCTTAGCCATTTTGACCACCTACTCTTTTCCTTATTGGTACGTGCTACATACCACAGGAAGCGGAAAAGTATAAGGATTTTGAAACAGTTCTTGAAAATTGAATGTGACCAAAACATATGGAGTTAGAGCGAGTTGAAGCAAAATAAGCAAGAAATAATGTTTATACACTCTTTTACTTTCCTTTAATTATCTTAATATTAGTGTAGTCTTACTGTAATTTTTTTATGCTCATGATATGCAGCAATGTATTATGAACACGATGGTAGGCTCAGCTTTCATAACTATTATCTGGTAGCTTGGTTATATCGGGTAGGAGTACAACATTTCAATGCACTGAAAACCTAAAAGTCTGCCTACTCTTGTGATAGTCAGTCATGACTTTATTTTTTACCCTATTGAGTTATGAATGGCGTGTTGTTGTTGAACAATCACTGCCTGATTTACTGATGCAAACAAAATAGGCCTATCTTGTGTAAGAGATGAGTAAAGCCAAGAAATATGAATATTTTTCTGAGGCAACGCAAGGGTTTTGGGTTGCGGCTAGGCAAGTACCACCACCATCGCCACCACCATCAGTGAGTAGGTGGAGTTGTATGTCACCAGCAGATCATAGAGAGCCTGAGCCACCTGAATGCAGGCTTCTCAGGTGGCACCGGGTCCTCTGGTACAAAGTGCCAAAGGTACCTTCCAGATGGCTCCTCTGTCACTGACACATGCTCCTCCCTGATCAACCTTGGGTGCAGTTTCCCATAGCTGTCGGGCACCATCGCCCTGGTCTTGTCCTTCCTCCCATCGTAACCCAATCCAACTATTTTGGTACCCTGGTTAGGGTATGCCGTATTAACAAAAATGATTTTTCTCAACTTTGGCATGCCAATTTCCTATGTAAAATGGAATTCTAAGACGATTTTATCTAATTCCCTTTTTGCATTTGAGCAATTCTTACTATGCAAAATCGCACTTTAAGCTATGTTTTGCATATAAATATAAAAGTCCATTTTTGCATAGCAAGAAGTGCTCAAACCAAAAAGTTGAAACGGACAAACCACCCTTAAAATTCAATTTTACATAAGAAAACACCCTGCCAAATTCGAAATAATCTATATTTCACTTTTCATTGGACCTACGGCGTACCCTAATGGGCAGGGCATGTGGGTGTCCTTAAGCCACTTGACGGTGCAGAAAGAATTTGGTTCTCATCGGGGATCGAACTCGGTGATACGATGGTTATAACAATAATGAACAACGAAAATGTTGATAAAATATGACTTAAAGATGATCATAATATCATTACACATATTATCATTCTGCCTGCGCCACCACGGGCGAGGGCCAACCATCACAGCCCTCAAGTGAACCTCCAGGGCCTACCATCCGGGTCTTAGTAGTCACTGCCTACAGGCGCTATAGGCACCAATGTAAAAATAAAAATAAATAAAAAAAAAATATTTTTATATTTTTTAACATAGGGCGACCTAAGTCCAGTTCTACTTACAACCGGTCGGTCGGAACAAATCACAGTCGTAAGTCTAGTACCACACGGTGTACTAGGAAAAAAGCGTAATTATTAACTGGAATATTACGTTATAGTGAGATTTAGCCACACTAGGTACATAATATATACTAAATACCTTATCTTGGACACAAGTTTTGCAACACACAAATAGCGGTAAATTATATGTACACTCAAACCTCGGCTATCGCGCCTTACTGGTACCGCTATCGGTGCGCTATAGCCGAAATCGCGATAGCCAAACAATAGAACTAATGGTAATAATTCTAATTGGTGCCAGGATCCCCAAGATACCACATATTTTACCACTTTTTTTGGTATTTTGATACTTTCAACCAGTAACTCAGTATGAGGCTAGAAGTGCTCTTTTCCTATGCATTTGGATGTGGTAAGAATGATGGTTACATTAAAAATCATCGGAAATGCCTCATTAGGTTAGATTTTTAAAAATCCAGGAATAGGTAGGCTTACCCTTAGACTTTTATCAGTTATATATCTTTACATATTTTCGCCCTTATGTCATCCCATAGTGTTTACCGAATATATTTTATGTCATCCACATAATCTGCTCCCCGCATTAATCTAGTTTCAACTCTCCCCACCCACAACCTCGCATTCCCGACAGGTCTCCAGGTTTGTTATCGAGGAGGTGGAATGACGCTACAGCTCATTATTATTACTATGTTTGCAGTGCTTAAGCTGTGTATTAAACTGCAGTGCGAATTGACTTAGTCTTTAAGAATTGTAGACATGGGTAGAATGATTAAATATACTTTTCAAGCTCACAAGGTAGTGGTATATATCACTGGCGTAATAAGCCTGGAAGATAGCCGCCAAGCAGTCTTGATGTCCTTCTATTTGAGCCGCGGTATGTTTTATGGATCTATATTCCCTATTTCCATACATTTTTCAATGTAACAAGGAATAGGTCCGGATTCCAACATCTGGAGGACATAGTCTGACAGATGAACACCATCAATCACTTTCTCAGCCCTCAAAAAAGAGATTAGTAAGCGTGAGTATACCGCGTTTACAGGGGAGGTAATGCCCTTTGTTTACAACCGCACGGCCACTGTCTGCCAGCCATGTGCTTGGGGCGGACCACTCGGCCATCGCCTCTCCCAGTGGTGATCTAAAAGTCTTTCGGTTGGTCTGTCTCCATTTTCTTTGGCGTATCGTATAACTTTTAGCTTGTATGCGATAGTATTAGTAAATCGTTTTGATGAATTTGCCATGGGTGATAATTTCCAGGACTGAATAGAGCTTAAGATACGTGTGACAGCTTAGTGGTAAATGATACGTCAACACTAGCAGACGATAGATGGCGCTGTTGGCGGCAATCTGCCGCCAAATGGGGGAATGTAAACATACCAGCGTGAGGACAGATTACGTGGTTGATTTGAATGTCTTATGGTATTTGAAATACTTGTAACAGGTAAGTACTGAGGTACTGAGTAATGAGGAAATACTACAACATTCGTCTTGGAAGACCATTAGTATTTTTCAGGGTATTTTTTGGGGGAAAACGTGAGTCTTATAAGCCGTAAAATATGGTATTACGCCTCGCACCGGACTAAATAAGGATTTTTACAGTGTTTTCAATACCAGAGTTTCACGATCCTCGAGTTTAGCGCTATGCCTTGTGAAGAAAGCAAGCGCAAAACTCGCGAGGGTACTGTACTAATGCAGCCCATTAACTCCATATAAAAATCCTGCCTGCGCCACCACGGGCGAGGGCCAACCATTACAGCCCTCGAGTACAGGGCCTACCATCCCACCCCTGGAAGTCACTGCCAAATGGCGCTATAGGCGCACACACACACACACACACAAAAAAAACCTATGAAGCAGCACGAAACTCGGGGAGATAATGGATGAAAGTCGGGATGGTAAGAATTTAGGACTCAGCGCGAAACTCGAGGATCACAAAACTCGCATAGCATGAAACTCAGGAGGGTACTGTATATATATATATATATATATATATATATATATATATATATAATATATATATATATATATATATATATATATATATATATATATAGGTTGACCATCACTAATCCGGCAATCAATATTCCGGTTCCATCAGTTTTCCGGTATGAATTTCGGAGCGCAGTTTCAAATTTCCCGGGTTGGTGCGCCACTGTTTTAGGGAGGCGCCGTTTATGTTTTGATGGTGCTGTACCCAGAATCAGCTGTATGCTCATGCTTCCGACAGCAAACAGGCATTCCTTCTCATTTATTTGCCGTAATTGTTAAAATCTGCTGCTGTATAGCCCCATCATGGATTCGGCGAATAAAAGAAGTGGCATAAAACGCAAAAATCGCTCGTTGTCGATTGCAGAGAAAGTTGAACTGTTAAAAAAACTTGACAGTGGTGTGTCTGTGCAAAGTGTAGTGTGAAATGTACGGCATTGTAGTCATTTTCTGTTACAATATATACAGCATATATATAGTCAGGGGACAAAACATCAATAATCCGGAAATTTCGAAAATCCGGAAGTCCTAAGGTCCCGTGGTTGCCGGATTAGTGATGGGCAACCTGTGTGTGTGTGTATTATATATATATATATATATATATATACAGTCGACCCTCGATTTAGCAGACTAAAAGCAGGGAGAAGTGGTCCGTTTAAGCCGATTGCCAGTTAGAACAAGGGTATTTTCCCAAGGGTGTGAAAATATAGGAAAAACACAGAAAAAAATTGTGAAAAAAATGAGAAATAATCACAAACACAACTAGACCGTGTAGCTGTGTTGGGAGGTAAACAGTGACTGGCACTACATGCTGGATTTGGTACGCTCCTACTCGCTGTGAAATAAATGAGAAATAATCACAAACACAATCAGACCGTGTAGCTATATTGGGAGGTAAACAGTGACTGGCGCTACATCAGGGATTTGGCACACTCGCCCACGACTGTTCGGGACTGGTATTAGGATAGGTAGTAACATAGATAACAGTAGAACTGGATGTGACACTCTGCAACTACGCACGCTGGACTCTGCAGTACTGGCCCCATGGTCTGTCTGCTCGCCCATTCACTTGCTGCATATGACTATCATATAGACTGGTTTATCAGTATATATGATATACTGTAATCTTCGTAAATGTTTGTTCTATTATATTATCAAATAAAAAACAGTAAAACACACTAAAGAAATGCCATTACGAGGCTCTGAAGAAATATGCATTAACTTAATATTCACTTCAACCCTTCGCCAATTAAAACTTTGCGAGTCAACGTTTATCATGAAAAGTATCAATAGAAGCGCAATTTTATTAGCTTTCCATTGATGTATTTCGTTTTCTGATAAATGAATTACCACCATGTATAAATTAGCGTTAACTAAATAAATAAAATCATCAATCGGGTAATTTTCCAGATTGATGATGTTATTTATTTACTTTTATATTTAGTTTTCTGATAAATGAATTAGCATCATGTATATATTAGCATTAACTAAATAAATAACCTCATCAATCGGGAAAATTACCCGATTGATGATTTTATTTATTTAGGTAACGCTAATTTATGCATAGTTCTAATTCATTTATCAGAAAACGAAATATATCAATGGAAAGCTAATAAAATTGCGCTTCTATTGATACCCTTCATGATAAAAGTTGACTCGCAAAGTTTTAAATGGCGAAGAGTTGAAGTGAATATTAAGTTCATGCATATTTCTTCAGAGTCTCGTAATGACATTTCTTTAGTGTGTCTTACTGTTTTTTATTTGATTGATTGATTGATTGATTGTTTTATTGGCCTTAAATTTATAGTACAAGAAACATAATACAGTGGTACCTTGACTTATGAGTTTAATTCGTTCCTTGATCGAGCTCGTAACTCAATTTGCTCGTATATCAAATCAATTTTCCCCATTGAAATTAATTGAAATACCATTTATCCGTTCCAGCCCCCAAAAAAACACCCCAATTTTTTTACTGTACCTATATGACTGGACTGCACTCACCCTCCGCCATTTGCATTCGCCACTGTTTACACTCTGTGTATCAGCTGTTGGAAACAGCTGTGGGTGGAACTGCCGCTAAACGTACTGCACTCACCCTCCGCCATTTGCATAACACAACACAACAGAAATGCTTCCACAGCGAGGTAACCACGTGAAGTGAACGAGTGAGACGCGGGATGCTGGGCGGATGTTGTGGCGTTCACTGCGCCAACTAGCGGCGGCGTATCTGAAGCTCGCTCGTAACAAAGAAAGAAAAAAAAATCGACCGAGCTACTGCTCGTAACTAGGAAAACTCGTAAGTTGGGGCACTCGTAAGTCAAGGTACCACTGTACATTAGAATTTTACAGGCCGGGTTCATTGAGCGTGAGCTCCTATATGAACCCAAATGCAAATTATGGTAAGTGAACTAATGGTAGCAAAACAGGCCGCCTAAGAAAAGAAAAGAAAAGAAGAAAACAAGAAAAAAAAACAACTTTATGAGCTATATTATGGATACTGAATCCGTATTATATCAATAAAAAATAGAAAAATAAAGTAACAAATAAAATAGAAAACTTCCAGATATGCAAACATTACATATGCACATACACATATGCACACACATTGGCTACAAAATACACATACATACATACGTATATATCTCAACACCCATAACACTTGCACGCATACACATTATACGATATATATATATATATATATATATATATATATATATATATATATATATATATATATATATATATATATATATATATATATATATATATATATATATATGCAAGAATATGATACACACTAACACTCCTTATGGAACTGGCACTGACTAAGATGTGTGATATTATATAACAAACATTTACGAAGATTACAGTATATCATATATACTGATAAACCAGTCTATATGATAGTCATATGCAGCAAGTGAATGGGCCAGCAGACTGACCATGGGGCCAGTACTGCAGCGTCCAGAGCGAGTAGTTGCGGAGTGTCACATCCAGTTCTACTGTTATCTATGGTAGTAAGTATCCAGGCTCGCTCATTATTGCTTGATATGCTACGAAGTATCATTATTCTAGGTGAATTTAGATGTATAATTGCATTTTAATTGCCATTATTCATACATATGAATAAAGATCTGAAA
Organism: Chionoecetes opilio; assembly: GCA_016584305.1. NCBI lineage: Eukaryota > Metazoa > Arthropoda > Malacostraca > Decapoda > Majidae > Chionoecetes > Chionoecetes opilio. The sequence goes on along the minus strand of JACEEZ010001228.1, from coordinate 117,772 downwards.
AACTTTCAAGGCACTCATCCACGCCTGGCAGCGCGGCCGCAGCAGCACCATCATGAGACATTATAATCACCCCAAAATGAGATAAAAAGGATGAAAAAGTCTCCCGTAAAGTGATGAGTTATCCCTAAAATGTTGACGTTTTCTTTCACCGTCTGGCTAGTGAAAGGTAAACAAATGAAAAACAAGCCAGACAAGCAGTGGCTGTCAAAGGTATTGCTTATTATCATGACTATTGCTCATTATTATATATATTATATGGTTGTGATGAGCTGTTCTATACATGTGTCACTATTTAGGTCAGTGTAGCACTGCGTGTCACCTTAAATAAGGGTGATTTAAGGTGTTGAGCTGACGGTCTTGCAGCGGCCACGCCATAACACTAATAGTCACTATTTTAAACAATACACACCTTCTACCACTAAATCACTAGCAACACAGGCTCCTTCCTTATATATCTTAATATCTGATACATCAAAACTCCTTAAAACCCAAGCATTCCAAAATAAAATGAGAAAATAATAAATTATGTTGAGTTGACAATTAGAGCGGCGATAAGCGGTCTGGCATGCCATTCTTGCCCGCAAATTTGTCACGCAAATGGAGTCCGTTAAATCCAAAGTCCGTTAAATTGAGGGTCGACTGTATGTATATGTGTATATGTATATATATATATATATATATATATATATATATATATATATATATATATATATATATATATATATATATATATATATATATATATATATATATATATATATATATATATATATATATATATATACCGTATTTGCCGGCGCATACGACGCAGCTTTTTTCCAAGAAAGGGAATGCAAAATTTACCCTTCGTCTAATGCGGCCATATTACTAATGAGAGGTTAGGCAGAGAATGCAGAATGGCCAGTGCTGTATTACTAAGGGGGGTCTCGAGTGATCTGTGTTGAGCAGTAGACCACTTAACACAAATTTGTAATTGTGTTATTAATAATATCAACAGTAATGCATAATACCAAGAAAAAGTTGGAGTTTAAAGTAATCGTCCAGACCCTTTTTTTTTTTGCCTAATTATGTTGAATATTAAATAAAAATTCAAAACACCTAATCCACCAAAAATAATTTATTTCCAGGCCTTATTTCCGTAAAACCACGACTTTTGTAAAAAGCGCGCGAAAAAAAAAATCTTCCCTCCATCAGGGCTACGACTGTTATTGATGAAGTCAGAACAGGGATGCCCGCAGACACTCTGTCTTACACCTGTCGGCAAATGTTATGATGAACGATTGTACTTCGGTGTCAGACAGTGAATCTGTCGCTGTGACAGATCTAGAGTACGATGAGTAGATCTGACACCGAAAGAAATGACGCTGGTCGCGTATACTATGAGGAAAACGAACCTCAGATTGTCATGGGATCCTATATGTTTGACCCCGAGTACGAGATGGATGAACAGGTGTTAGCAGAGCCTGAGGTTCAGCAGGAGGACCTGGCACTTCTCCAAAACATGGATTGGTAAATACGGTTAAACCATGTGTGTGTGGGAATCACAATGAAGGTACTTTCGAGAAAATCCTATGGTTAGTTTTGGAGCTACAGTCAAACGTCATTACTCGGAAACCACATTAACTACAGCATAGAGTTGGAAAATATGCGGGCGGGAAGGCAGAAAGTGTGACAGCCACACCACCACAGGGTCTCTCACCACAGGGCACGCCCACTCCACAACTGAGTCACTGTCTTACGGGGGGGCGCCGCCCTTGTCCAGCACACCCGTGTACACAGGCTCACCTCACACTCGTCGTCCCAACCCACACACTGGGTAGCCGACTAGTCGCGCTGCACACTCTCACCCAGTCTTTCACCCGCTGTGTACCCTCACTACACACCGTTTCTCAACACAACTGCTCGCCCCAACACACTATAGGCGTGTATCACCCTACACACGCCACTCCTTTACGTGTGCAAACTTTTCTCGAAAGGCACAGCTGTCTTGCTGCACCCATAAAGGATGCATGCATGTGGCATATAGCAAAAAAAATCTATCAGAAACACCCAATATCTTCAAGTACTATATTTATCTCTGTGTTTACGTGCCTCTGATGATTAGCGCGGGAAGAGGAGCCTCCCTTTCGCTATGTCACCGAGCCTGAGCGTCTGCAAACCTTGGGTGTTTTGAGAACTCGGGGAATTTGCAGATTTTGATTGCGGATCATTTAAAAACGGCTGACTGGATACAAAAAGTGACAACGTATTGTTGATATACTCGTTAATGGCTATGATTTGATTGCATTAAATCAGGAATGATGAAATGGTCTGGACGATTACTTTAAGAGAAAACAAGAGGTGGGGCAACAAGGTCGCGGTTTCTGCTGCCAAGATGGCCGTTAGATGTAAACATCACCCCCCTCACGCAGTCCCGCTGCCGCTCTCCACTGTAAGTGGATGAGAGACAGGGTAGGCCGTTATACCACCTCGATCCCTCAATCCTCACCCCTGTATCTCTATGGATAAGGAAATTGTAAACTGTAACTGGAAAGAGTGCTAGTAAAAAGGCCGCAATGGTACCTGTAGATGGGACGGAAGCCTTTCACACATCACACCAAGACCAAGACCCATCACTGCGCCAAACTTCATCCGCCTCAAGGCCGAATCACACCATACCATTATGCCTTGACATGTACCTTCCTGGACTAATCAACCCTCGCGACTGTGATAGATTCACAGGTGTAAACCATGGCAAATATCTTCGATCGCGACATCGGTGCCCTTCAACAACAACAAAAAGGTAGAGATGGTTACCTTACAGTGTTACCTTAACCCCTTGAAACCCAGAACGTAATTTTCATTGTAATTTGACCACCATTAGACGATTTTAATGAATATGAGCAATTTTTATAGATATGAACTGTTTAGTATATCCTTGTCCACTATAGCTAATTTGGTATATTAAGTTACTTTTCGTAATTTTATGGCTGATAACATACATTTATCATAGCAAAGGAAACATCTGGGCGTGAGAGGGTTAATATCTGGGTACATTTTTGTTATTGGGCAACAACCGATTTCGAGGCCGAAACTTAGTTTTCCTGAATAGTTTTGGGGCGTTTTGAATTAATCTGGCTCTCGTTTTTGTGTGAAATCAAAGTTTGTTTACATGTGTGAGGGGGGGGGCGCCCTGCCCCTCCAGGCCCGCCCTGCAAACATAGCTAAGCTTTACACTGCCATAGAATTGATAATTTTCTTTTTATCTCTATATCTTGTTACTAAACCAATCCCCACCTCTAACCTAACCTAACCTAATCTGACTTAACCTAACTTAACTTTCTGGCTGAAATAACGGTAGATTTTCGTTAGAACATGTAATGTGATTATTATTCGATTGCACCACTGGAAATGGGGCTCTAAATACTCAGAATGAAAAAAGCTACACGATAATGTAGGTAAGAATCCTAGGATATTTGAAAGCTCACTACCGAAACAATACCATTATCTTTACTGCAAATTTTCCACAAAGTCTAAACACATAGCAGAAAAGCAACATCGACATACTTACAACATTAAATTTAAGCTAAATGTCATAGGTAGAAAATATTACAATATCAATTCGTGGAGCATTCTGCAATAAATGATGACCGATTTTTGTTACCCTACACTGTCATTCTCTTTATATTTTAACTATAATAATTTTTCAATCACATTCACTGCACTGTAAATTTACAAAACCTTTTTTTTAATAACTTTTAATAAATTTACGAAAAATAAATATCCTCATAACACAAATATTTTTTTCTTCTCTAAAGATGTATGTAAAATACGGGTGCGTCTTACGCGGAGGTGCGTCTAATGCGCCGGCAAATACGGTATATATATATATATATATATATATATATATATATATATATATATATATATATATATATATATATATATATATATATATATATATATAATATATATATATATATATATATACAATATATATATATAAATATATATACAGGGTGCGTAGGGTAATTATTTCGTACTTTTAGGGACACCGTGTGGAAAGACGCCGGTGACTACACCACTCAAAACAAAAACAACTGATCAGTATACATCGAGACTTTGTTCCAGCAACACCTTGCATCCATGGAGAGCTTTACATTTCCTCATCTATGGAAAAGGCACGCGGTGCTTATGTTGATCTCTGCCGGACACAGCAGCAGCAGGATCTCAGAGCTGCTAAAAGTGACTGAACAGTTCGTCAGGACCGTCAGGAGGGAGTCGATTTCGTCTGACTACGATTATGAAGGTGTTGCCGAGAGGAAACATCATTCTCGACGATCGGACACCATCAGGGATGCCGAATTAGTCACCAAATTGCAAGCCATGGTTGACGAAGACCCCAGCCAGTCCATGAGGTCCATTGCCAGAGAGCTGCACGTGTCTGAGGGCACCGTAAGGAAGTGTGTGCAAGAGGATATCAGATACAAGTCATACAAGATGCGTAAGGGTCAACTCCTCTCCGCAAAGATGCAGGAGAACCGCTTCAAGAAGAGCAAGAAGATGCTCAACAAACTGAAGCACCCTCTGGAGAAGGATATGCTCTGGTTCTTTTCAGACGAAAAGAACTTCTACCAGGACGAGACCCACAACTCTCAGAACAACAGGTGGTTTGCTGTCTGTCCCAAGGATGTGCCAAGGGTCATGCAAACCAAGTTTCCTGCAACTGTCATGGTGTTTGGGGTAGTCTGCAGCAAGGGCCAAGTCATGCCCCCGTTTTTCTTTCCCCAGGGGCTCAGGGCTAACACCGAAGTGTACATCGACGTCCTGCAGACCCATGTGAAGCCGTGGATTGAGGAAGTAGCTGCTGGTAGACCCTACGTGTGGCAACAGGACTCGGCACCATGTCACACCTCTAGGAAATCTCAGAAATGGCTCTCCGACAATTTCTACGACTTCGCTGCCCCTGATGTGTGGCCCCCTAACTCACCTGACCTCAACCCTATGGACTATTTTGTGTAGGGCGCAGTTGAACGGGATACTAACCGCACCCCATGCAAGAGTAAGGCTGATCTGATCAGTCGGATCAAGGTCGTCTTTACCAATCTCTCCAAGGAGGTCGTGGAGAAGGCCTGCGCCAGGTTTCGAGGTCGTATCGAGGACGTCATTGACGCCAAGGGCAGATCCATCGAGTAAAGGGACACCAGAAGAGTACTGAACCAGAGTCGGCTTTCTTTTTTGAAATAAATGCATTTTCTACTGAATTATGATTTTTTTTGTGAGAGCCTAAAAAACGAAACAATTACCGTACGCACCCTGTATATATATAACAGAAATAGTTTCTTCATTTCTACAATTGCCATTTTTTACCACCTATCCCACAGCCTGTAGTACTGTAGGGCTGTGGCTCCACCAGCTGCCCCTCCCACAACCTGCCTGTGTGTGTGGGGCAGGTTGCAGTGACATGCCTCATCTTCTTTCCTGTCTGCAGTTGATTTAGTGTCGCTGTGTACTTATTTTCCTTGGCATTAGTAGTTTTGTTGTTGCCCCATTAGCATTACATTTTCTATTTCCTTATATTCCCTTTACAGACTAAAAAACTTAAGATATGTCAATGATGCCATTAAAATTGATAAAACTTATCAAGAATTTTGTGTCATGAAATTGGGGAATATTTTGGTCCTCTGACTTTTTTACGTAATAATGTTGAGGAACGAGTGCTAGTGCTAGTCCACTTTGAAACATGTAATCCAACCCAACCATAATCCACCATCAGGGACTGAAAGCACATAAATGTGGACAAGAGTGAGCAAAATCCCAAGGCTTTATGTCACTTCAAAATATAGCACAGTGATAAGATTGACTCACCATGTGTTTATTATGAAAAAATAATGTTGCTGCATGAAGGGATAGCCATGATTGTGGCGCCCCCTGCTGAACTGAGGTAGGCTACACAGTTTGAAATTGAGTTGTCGCATGCATCGAACAGACCAACTTTAGCTCTACATGAGGTAAGTGACATTCTGAAAAGCTAAAAGATCTGGTCATAAGGGTGAAATTCATGGAAAAAAACAGTATTTTTCGTTACTTCACCACGCGAGACAATACTCCAATGGGGAGTGAGGTAAGCCCCCAAGAGAGATGGTGGGACCAAGCAGCGTAGCATCATAACGCATCATGACCTCACAACCAATGCGAGCGTTTCCCTCTCTCAGTCGAATAAACTTGAGAAAACTGTGTTTGACAGTATGTAATGTATCCGCCACCCCTAGTCACTTGCTTCCCTCCCACTCTGAGGTATGAGAGTTGGGTAGGCACACGAATCTTCAAACATTGTTTTCTCAATTTTTTGTCTGTGTCGCTTTCCTCACTTCAGCAGGGGTCGCCCCAATGATTAAACTACATACTTACATCTGAGTGATCGAGATGAGGTTGAAGTTTGAGTATCACCATTGGTATCCATATCTGCATACAGCTGGGCTAATTCTGAGGGTTTTTCTCTTCTTTTCCTCTCAGGTTTTACTTCAGGTTTAATTTCCTATAAAAAAGAAAGAAAATTTCAGATGTAACAAACCACCACTTACAGGGAGCGTCTGGCAAGACTTGGATTTGCCATATCTACATTAAATATGCGTGAATCACAGTGATATTCATGTTATGAATTAGTAACACCATGCACATCAATATTAGACCCCAATCCCCTTTCTAGCCCCCATCCTTTCTCCATGCCCTTTCACCCGTTTCTAAATTTTCAGAGTGCTACTTTCCATTATTATTTCCCCCCTTTCAAAATTTTATGGTAAGGACACGTCATGGTGGTGTTCACTTCACCGTTTCAATATTTTTGTTATTTGCCTATTGTGATTTTTTATGATTCCTTGAAAAAGTTTTTAAAAAAATTAAAAATGACAACAATTTCAAACAAAAATCACAGTTCATAGATATAAAAAAACGCAACGATACTTTAAAGAGCAATGATTGTTCCTGCTATCAGTTTTTGCTTCAATGCAATCAACCAAACACTTGCTGAAAAATAGAATTTTGAACATAGAAAACATATATTTTGAGATACGGGGCCGCTGAAGTTTGTCCATCGATCGCACACCTGTAATGGCAAAACATGAAGTGATTTCAGGTATAATTTATTGTTTTTTTGGATTATTTACATCTTGATAAGAAATTCACATGTATTTATAGCAAATCAGGCTCCTAGTCCCAACCCTGCCCTCTCTCAAGGCAAGGTATTATGTCTTCAGAGTTGCCCAGACTCCTCACTGGCTAGGAAAATTATGTGAACTTAGAAGTCACCAGGTGCATAGTCTCCTGATGTTTGTTCTTTATTTTTGGCTTTGGGTTGTAGCTTGCCTTTGCTGTGCATTCTTCCTATATCTTGTGAGTGGGATTTTCTTAGTGCCTTTGAGTTGACTTTGAAGGATTTCAGCAGACTTGCTTTCTGATAAGTGAAGTTATGGTCCAATATTGCTGACTCTGCAACAAACGACAGTCTTTGGAAGCCAGCAAACTTAGCTTTCCGTACACGTGACCACATCTTGCTGTGGAAGCTCTCATTTGCATTCTGTGTCAGTCCACGGACACATCTCTCCAGGATGTCGCGCTATTTAGGGTGGGTAGTAGGGGGGGGAAGGAAGGGGGAGATGGGGGGAACCATCTATAACTACGGAACATAAGGAATTTTTTGCTAAAACTATGGAATTATACTACTAAAGGTGTTGCCATTGCTCAGGAAATTTTTCAGTATATTAAATTTTTCCCCGCTTATTTTTGTATTTCTTGCCAGACGCTCCCCTTAACCCCTTCACACCCAGATCTTTCCTTTGCTATAAAAAATTGTATGTTGTTGAGCCATAAAATTACGAAAAGTAACTAAATAAACCAAATGAGTTAGTCGACAAGGATAAACAGGTCATATCTATAAAACATTCCGTATATTCACTAAAAATTGTCTAATGGTACCCAAATTACAATGGAAATTACGTTCTGGGTCTCAAAGGGTTGAGGGGGGCGGGGCGACCAGTTCATAATCATAAGGTAGAAAATCTGACCACCCTAGCATTTTCTGCTATCAAGCTAGAAGTGCTCCATAAGTAATAGACAATATTCACCAAGGCATATCCACCATCCCTAAATTGGTGAAAATTGCCTTATTTTGCCAACTTTATGCAAAATAATTGTTTATCAATCACTTTAAAAACTTTGAACGCATTTTCTCATAATGCAATTTTTTTTCTCAAATTTAGAGCTCTATAACTCAAAAACTATTGGATCTACAATATTGGTTGAGGTTTTGTTTGAAAGAGCATGGAACATAAGACTACCATAATCGAAACATTTTCCCCTACCAGTCTTAGTTTCAGTTATAGATCTCTGAATACAAAAAATACAGTTGAAACCGGGGTTGCTAGGGGCATCAACATTTAGAGGGTCATAACTTCTAAACCTGAACAGATATAACATATCTTTTCTATAAGGATAATCTACGTTTCACGTTCTTTCCAACGAGACCTAAACCAATATTGTAGGTCAAATAGTCTTGGAGGAGTAGGGTTCCAAAATACGGGTTCAAAATTAGGGACAAAACCTAATTCTCGGCTCTAATTCAAGTACTAATTGACCGATTTTCTATTGCAATCTCTCAAGTCATTATTTTTTGCCCCCTATCGTATGCTACATTTGGATAGAGATAGCTCTATTAATAACAAAAATGTCATCTGAACCAGTCGGTCCCCTAAGAATATTCCTCACAATACTTAAGAAAGTACAGGCAAATCTAAAGGAGGGGTACAAAAGTAATAACATATGGCCCATTTAAATGAGTCCTGTTTACAATCCAAGTTTCTAAGCTCAACATCCACTATTAATGCACCATACACCTTCATATACATACAAAGGTCCCTCTTCCTTCCCTACGATTTTGTCACATGTAAACATGCGGTGCTTTTAAACGTTTGTTTACAAGTTATCAGCTGTGAGCCTCCAACAAGATGCCTCGGAATCCCTCACCCCCGGTACATAATCCCTATTCGATTTAAGGTAAGCAACAATATGCCTATTTCATCATTTCTATGCATAACTTATCATTTATATATATATTGATATGCATGGGTGTGAGTGAGTATAAATGTACGGGTATGCACGGGAGGACCGATCGACCAATATCAATTTTTCCCATAGGTTATGTGCAGAGCTGGGCAGTATTTAAATACGTATTTAAATACATTTGTGTATTTAGAAATGTATTTAAAAATACATTGGTTATCATGTATTTAAATACAGTATTTAAATACTTTTTTTAGTATTTAAATACATTTAATATAAAAATTTAAATACTTTTTTATCAGTTAATTTGGCCATAAACCCGGCCAACTATCTGGCAACCCCGATGTTAAGCCTGGTTCACACTGGGCTATTGTCAGCAAACAAACGGCTGAGACCGTGTCCATCAACAACAAACCAGCATTTGTTTCCCGGAACGAATTGCGTGTGTGAACTTAATCTCCGCACTAGCCCGCTAGAGGCCGACTTCCCGGCGCTACAAAGTGCCGACTTTTGCCGTGTGAACCAGACTTTACAGTGAACCAGTGTTTCCACTGGCAAGGAAATGTCCTGCTTTCAAGGAAATTTAGGCCTGAGAAGGAAATTTCTGAGGAAACCCAAAATCTAAGGAAATCCTAAGGAAATTCATTTTTTTCGGACATTTTAAAATTTGTGTGTATTTAAAATGTATTTACAAATGTATTTAAATACAATTGATGTATCAAGGTAGTATTTAGTATTTAAATACATTCGTAAAATGTATTCAGTATTTAAATACATTTCTCCCATGTATTTAGTATTTAGTATTTAAATACATTCAATGTATTTTGTGCCCAGCTCTGATTATGTGTTTCACATAGAGCGAATTCACATAGAACGACCTCGTTTATCGACCAATTTCTCGTTTTATATGGGACCCTAGTGTATCTCCCTACTTATGAAGGATCTTTGTGCACCACTGTCAAACATTGTCTTTACAATGACTGAATTACCATTGTGGCTCACCTTCAATTCTGCAGTAGGAATAGCTGCTGAACTACTCTTATTAGTGACTGCCATTTTAACTGCTGTAGGGTTTGAGTTAATATCACTGTTAGGACAAAGTGCGATGTTATGAATAGATTGTTTACATTTCCTAAAAGATCTTAACTTTATAGGGCATGCATTTAAAGCATGTTTACCACAGAGACAGGTTAGGGAATTACCAAGGCTCATTAACCTTTCAACTCTCGTGGAACAATCTGAATAGATATTACATGTGGAGGGTGGATGTTCCCCCTCACATAGGACACAATTTATTCTTCGTGCTTCACTAGAAGTAGCCCTGGAGTTGGGGATTGTATCTTTTATTTAAGTAGGTCTTAGTGGCTTACTGGTAGGATGAGTAGTTTGAATCTTAATTACAGGCTGTCTGATTTGCGTAACTTCAACGGGCACGGGATAAATACCCACTAACGAGGAATCTTTAAACTCTAAGGGTGGCTGATATTGCTGATTACCCTTTGATCTCCCTGTGGGGGGGTTCCTGCTCAATACCTTGCAGATGTTTGCACTCTTGTAATAATCCCTCTTCTATTTGATTGACCGTGAAGTAATTACTATTGTACCTCTGATTTAAACGATCTTGCATCCTGGTTGGTAATTTCCTCCATATCATAGTACTGACCATCCAGTCTGACTCAATCAAGGGTTTATGAGCTTCAATTGCTGTTAGGGTGCAGTTCAAAGTTACTCTGAAATCTTCCAATTCCTTTAAATTATGCTGAGGACTTGGTAGATCCATAAATCTGCAAAATAGGTTCTTTATAACTAAGTCTTTATCTTCAAAATTCTCCTTGAGAATCTTAAGAACCACATTATAATTGGCATTTTCAACTGTTAATTCCTTTACCAGCAAATATGCTTTACCTCTCAACTGACCCAACAAATAAGTTAATTTATGTACCTCTGTTAAGTCAGCTCTATCATCAATAATTTTAAACTCATCCCAGAATGAGAACCAATTTCCTCCTGAGAACTGGGGTAATGACAAGTCTGGTAATTTAATTTGGGATAAAGAGGCTTTAGCTGTTGATGGAATATGAGGACACTCCAGTAATCCCTCATATTCAATTATTTTATCGAGATATCTTTGACACTCGTGTTGATAAATAATTGGTCACGCAATGGTGAATTAATTCTGTATCCCCAGCTTGTCTTAATTGAACTTCATATAGGAAGTAAGCCTCCTCATATTTATCCCATTGCTCATTTAACAATGGTAGGTAGACCTGTCTTCAAATTAATATAATCAATAGGTATTGCCTTAATTGCATCCTCACATTTACTATATATTCGTGCGAGCATTGCAAATTTAGCCGATAATGAATGCTTAGCTAATACCACCATGATTTAGTTAATAACTAAGTCAAATAAAATATTAAATGAAAGATTAAGTAACTAAAAATAATTGTTAGTTGTATGTATAATTAATTATTATATCGTAAGTGCTGGAAGGGCCGTGGATTTGGTCTGTCAAGATGCATAACCAGGCCTATGACCAACCACCACTTAACTATTACAACTAACTAGTGCTACGTAACCTCTGATGTTATCTACTACCTGGCGTATGGTAGTTACACGGCTGTTGGCTCGTACCTGACGCCGCGAAACACCTCACCTCCACTCCTTCAACCAGCTGTTGTGGTAAGCTCATAACTACATATCACAACTACCACTTTGAATTATATGAACATTAATATTCCTCACTCGGGGCATCAATTTGTGGAAATTTTATGTCACAAACATTTATTGATATTGAGTCTTACCTTCGGAAAACCCATTTCTATCTCATCCCAACAAAATACCCCAGCTAATACCATCTAACATACTTATCAGGGGATAGGCACGTTGAATTGGGGTGAAGGCTTATCAATACTGGAATGTTAATGTTATTCGGGCTGGTCGCGCGTGATCAGGGCCGGAGGTGAAGGGCGGAGGCAGAGGCATTATTTGTTATCGAGGCGTCAAGCGGTTATCACACCAATAACTTGACGCAGCGGATATAATCACTGTGTTGATAACACGTCCTATGATTTTAGCACTATGTCTACAAAAGTCTATATACATTTCTTCTCGATTTAATCAGAGGAGATTAGAGAGAGGTTACTCTCATGGATGTATTTAAAGAGATGTTACTAAGGGGAGGGTCTGGAGTGAACTGACTGTCTAAGCCAGCGGCGGCGACCGGCCGCACAAATCCCACCTACGTATCAAATGACGAGAATCTAATGACGGTGGCCAATAACCAGCCGTTTCAAATTAATATCCTAATATAAGGTGCAAATGGTTAATATCAATGGGAATGTTCATTTATAATATCCCAGTATATCATTTACTTAAATTACCTTACTTTCTACCCATTACCATTATATTTATATATATATATATTCCTACGCACCCCCTATGATGAACGGACAATACCTCCCTCACAAACGGGGGAGGGGGGGGGGTGAACAAAACCACCACTCTACTAATTGAGAGGGTGGTTGGTGGATAATTTCCACACGAGTTTATATTAAAATTATCAAACAACTGTAAACATAATTATACTGCGTGATAGAAAAACTTTTCTTGAACACGATAGTGTCTTCACATATTCGATAAAGAGAAGATGAAGGGAGACTGACTACATTATAATAAATAATTTCTTGGAAGAGCGGCGAGACAGCCTGCCTGCGGCCGTAGGCCAATCAGAGACAAGACAGACCATCGCCCGCCCAGTGTTACCATGTCCACGTGACCACAGGAAGCAAAAAAAAATTTCACGGTAGGTAAAATAGACTGTAGTGCACAACTTTCCACGTGTTCATGTTTACAAACCTTTCCACTTCTGTGCTGTTATTTCCAATAAAAAGTACAAGCATTTTTAAGTGATCATCACTCAGTTATGTTCGTTTTGGTTCAAGAAAATGTTCTTCCTTTTAGAACATACGATTTTTAATAGCACCGGAATGGAACAGCATGTTGAACATACAAAATATTAAAAAAATGTTTTACATGGGAATACATAGCTGTCCTTCACGAAACTTTTCATCAAGGTACTAATCTCCCTCCGTTTCTGCTGTTTATGATGCTTGAGGATGCTTGAGGTACTTAATGTGTTGGAGGCGATGTGGAGGCTGGCTGACGAATTGGATGGCACAGAGGAGATGGAAAGATGCTGCAGAAAAGTCCGACAATTCGAACAATATGCGGACAATTCGAACTTCAGTTCGGATTATGAAAAGTTGAAAAATTCGAACTGAACCTGAAACAGGTCGAATTATCCGAAGCTCGAATAATGCGGGTTCGAATTAGAGAGGGTTTACTGGATTGTTATATTTTTACTAGTGGAAGTGATTGTAACTAAAAACTGGGATCAATTTCATCTGCTTTTTTTTAAAGTCAAATTTATGCTTTCCAGCACCTTGGTGTTCCAGCAGTCATTGTAGCAGCACTCCATGTAATGGAAGTCAAGTCTTTGGCCACTTGAAGCCAACTACTACAAATTATCTCTGACGCCCGTCCCTAACAACTCCATCAATGGGATTGCCGAGACAGAAGTCTCCATATATTTGTCCCTGCATTCCCTCCTTGCATGCTCTAACCCTCTCATTCTTATCTCAACCCTTTCTCTCACATATTCTAGCATGTTGTCCATCCATTTCACTGGGGGCCGTTTTTTATAGCCCACTGCATCTACTACACTCATACATATCCGTCTACCATGGACTCCCTTTTTTCTTCCCTACCTTCACTTCTTTCATCTCCACCACTTCTTCAATTTCATGCAACAATATCTTTTTGAAGGTTTTTAGGTCTCAGCATTTGCATCAACATGTATATTCTCTCTAATCATCCAATGCTTTTGTGACATTATTTATGATATTCATCTCCTATTACTTCATCCCTGAATCTTTCAACCCTAAGACTCTTCCTCTCCATTCATTTGCTTTCTAAACATGCATCTGCCATTATTTTTTATCCTCATTAATACAGCATAATGATCAGATCCCTCAAACATACCTCTCACAATTATTACATGTATCACATCTGCCTTTAGTAGAGCAGTTAAGGCTGAAAATTAAGGCATCTCATTAATTTGTTCAGGAAAGCACCAAATTTGGCACACGTGTAGTATGGACCTATACAATTGTTTTCCTGAGGGGCACCCAAAATTTCATGACCCCTGGTGGCCGCCATATTGAATTTCAACATGGCCGCCCTCTATGACCTATTCCCCTCAATTACTTTTATACTATGGGCGATAACACCACAGTTCCAGTGTCTTACCACATGTTTTCATGTTCTCTGAATCCAATGGGGTCAATTGCATAAAGATTGGCGTCCGCCATCTTTGATTTCAAGATGGCCGCCATGGTGTTTCAATTTCCTTGAATCTCTCATAGTTTTTTAGGTAAAATTTAAATTCCAAGTGATACACATTGTTTTATTTGTCTTTGATAACAATGAAATTTTATTAATTAATCAAAGTTACACACAGTTGCAGTTTTACCTTAAAATATTGTGGGCACTTGAAAGGTAGAGGCTCTCGCACAGACGCGTAGTACTACAAGCACTGTCCATCGCAGTCACACAGTGATGTGCAGGGCAGATTTGCCCTGTAGCATTTACAGGTGCCTTTACAGGCCGACTTACAATAGTAGCTTGTAAGCTCTGAACATGCCTCCTGTATCAGTGGTATTGTATTCCAAATTGGGGTCCAAGAAGTCCCTGTTTTCATCCAGTCCCAATCAGCTGGTGATGGAAGTTCTGGGAAGGGCACAAGTGCCTGGCTCCATACGTATCCAGCCTGAAAACATGCACGTTTTAGGTGTTGTTTGAAGGTGTCTGCTGTTGGGGGAATGTGATCAATTGTTCTTGCCTTCTTCGTGAACAAGTGTCGGCGCATGTCATTCACTGTCTTTATCTCCAGTTCCCTGGTATCTTCGTCGCAGGTAGAATGCGATGGTGCGATCCGGACCCCCTCTCTTAGCGTGTGGCAGATTTTAGGCTGTTTGGATGATAGGTGTCCCATACAATGTCTACACGGCTGGTGTCTCGCAGTTGACCTTCAAAGTATGGGATGAAAATGTTCTGGCCATATTCATAGTTATTTTGCTGTGTCCCCTGGCAGAAGGTGGATAACTGCCGCCCCATCAAAGACCTTTGCCTGTACCTGTGGACCCACATGGACAGCAGGGGAAACTTTTTCCAACGGTTGTAAGAGGTCCGATTAAGCGCCCTTCCGCATTTTGCCATTGTTGGTGATCGCTGGAGGAAACGCCTGGTTCTCATGGCAGAAGAAGTTATCCAAGTCTCTTTCTCGCCGCTGACTCGCAATATACAATCGTGAAAACAGATGGCAGTCATTCTTGAGTTCTGCTACCATTCCCTTTACCTTTGAATTATCAACTTGCTTTGGACTATTGAAAAGTGGAAGCTTATTCTGAGAGATTACATCATCTATAGCTTTCTCCTGCTTCTCCAGACGCTCTTCTATGAATGTTTGGTACTGTGTTTTACCAATCTTTTTAATGTGCATGACAGTCTCTCTAACGCTGGATGGCAATGTTTCCTTCGATTCAAGTGATATAAGATCATTGCTGTCATCTTCGAACGGGTTTCCCATCTCCTCAAGGGTTGAAACAAGGGAGCGCACATCATTGGCAAATGCCCCAGCATCACGCAGACCTTTCATGCTCTCACTTATAGGCCATCTGTGGACGCTATTACTATGGAACTACAGAGCATAGAAAGATATGTTGCCATCCTCTATGACTGGACTACCGAGATAAAGACAGTGAATGACATATGCCGACACTTGTTGACAAAGAAGGCAAGAACAATTGATCACATTCCCTCAACAGCAGACACCTTCAAACAACACCTAAAACTCACCCCTCAGTCGATCTGAGGTCTCCAAGGGATGAGGTTGTGTTGGCTGAGCTCTCGGGATTAGAATGGCTACGTGTTCGATGGAGTGTTTTGGTTGAGGCGGAGAGAGAAGTGGCGCTGTGTGCTTCTGCTGTAATGGAGAGTGGTAGTGTGGTAGTAGTGAAGGAGGCTGAGGTGAAAACGAGTGTGGTAGAGGGAGGGAGAAGTGTCGCGGGGGAGTGTAGTGAAGGGTGTGGAGTGGCACTTAAGTCTATTCTGGAGGCGATCGAAGGCCTGAAAAGGTGCTTTGTAAGTGAAGTGAACGATTTGAAAAGCGTGGTAAAGAAGCAGGAAATAGAGATACGATCTCTTAAGTGTGGAGGTGGAGGTCCAAGTGGAGTGAGTGGAGGGGCACATGCGAGGGATGTACCTGGAGGGGTACCAGAGCGAGACGTGCCTCGGGCGACTACTAAGGTTCCTAATAAGTCACCAGGGATTGGTAAATGGAAGGTAGTTGATCATGTTGAAGCCCGCCCGAAAGAGATAAAGGTAAACAATGACTATGTTGTGTGCACGAACTCATTTCAGGTACTCTCGGGGCTGCAAGAGGAAGATACGGAGGTAAGGACGGTAGACGATACATCATTACCCGAAGGTAAAATCTTGGTTGTTGGCGAGTCAGATTAGGCATCTCGACAGCAGGTTCTGTGACAGGGATGGGATGCGCATGAAGGCGGTGAGTTACCCAGGGAAGGGGATAGGTTATGTTAGTGATAAGATAGTTGAGTGCATGGCGGATCAAGGGAAAAAGCCCATCGTCTGCCTGAGTGCATGGGGGAAACGATGTTGAGGGTGTAAGAAGTGAGGAATTGCTATGGCAGTTCAAGGAAGCTGTAGGTAAGGTTAGGGACAGGGTTGGGTTCCCTGTGGTGTGTGGTGTCCTTCCAAGATGCTATGTTGACGACTTGTGGTACTCTAGGGCTATTCCTTTGAATTGCCGGCTGGCACTTCATTGCAAAGCCAATCGTTGGGCCTTTGTCGACAGCTGGGACCTCTTTTTCGGGCATAACCACCTCTACCACAGGGACGGGGTACACTTTTTGAGGAAAGGAGTTCAGATCTTGTCTGAATCCCTTGAAAGGGAGGTAGATGCACTGCAGGCTTTTTTAAGATAGAGAACCGGGGATTAAGACACTGGGGTCGGGGTAAAGAAAACTTGCGACACTAGGAGGAGTTTCAGAAGGGAGGGAACTAAAGTGATTCGTAAGAAGGGAGAGAGGAGAGGTTTAGTTAAAGATAAAGGGAAAATGGACAAAAAGAAAAGGAGTTGCTTGAAGGTGTACTATACAAACTGTAGGAGTATTCTAAACAAGATAGATTTCCTGAGAGGAATAAAATTAATAGTGTAGAGGATTTTGATATAATAGCATTAACAGAAACATGGTTGGATATGTCAGGAAAGGTATTTGATCCGGAAGTCGAGATAGCTGGGTATAAGTTATTTCACAAGGACAGAGTAGGCAGGCGAGGAGGAGGAGTTGCACTTTATGCAAGAGATACATTGCAGTGTTGTGTTAATAATGTTATAAAAACAGATGGCAGCATAGAGTCTATATGGGTGGAGGTTACGGAGGGAACTAAGAAAATTATTTTGGGTGTAGTGTTCCAAACTTATGTAAAGAGGATTCAGCTCCCATATGGGAAGAAATAAACAAGGCTTGCAGATATAATTTACTATGCGTGGTGGAAGATTTTAATCTTAGGAATATAGACTGTGATTTAATTATAGGAGACAACGACGCAGAGGAATTGTTAAATATAATCCAGAATAACTTCCGAAGCCAAGCAATCAAGGAGCCTACTAGAGGAGATAATATTCTAGATTTATTACTGACAAAAAAAGAAGATTTAGTTACAGATGTGGAGGTCGGTGGAAAGTTAGATAATAGCGACCATTATGAAATCAGATTTTGCTTAAAATGGGAAGTTGGAAAATTAAGTGTCGTTAAACAAAGAATACCTAATTTCAGAAAGGCCAATTATGCAGGATTAAGAAGACACCTAGAGATGATTAATAAGAGGTGTGGGATGGAGGGGATTTTTTTTTCCCAGGGTAAGGCGGTCAAGGACAAGGGCGGTGACAGCTGGAAAGGCCAATTATGAAGGATTAGGAAGACACCTGGTGGAGATTAGCGGGGGGGGTTGGGAATGGGTAAGGAGTGTTCCATGGTCAGCAGTGACAGCTGGAAAGGCCAATTATACAGGATTAGAAAAACACCTGCAAGTGATTAACGAGGTGAGTAGGATAAAGGAATGTTTCAAGGTCAATGCGGACAAAGCTGAAAGTGAGGTCGGGGCGGAGGGGGTTTATACCTTATTTGTAAGGAATTTAATTGACGGACAGAAAAATAATATTCCTTATAGGGAAATAAGGTCTAGAAAGAGTGACCCGAAATGGATGACCACTAGTTTAAAACACAACATTGGAGTAAAAAGAACCATGTATTTAAGGTTCAAGGCTGGACTGGTGAGCAAAGAACAGTATAACGTGATGGCGAGGACTGTGAAGAGATTAACAAGAGTAGCTAAGAACAATTATGAGATTAAAGTAGTAGGACAGGCGAAAAGCGACCCAAAGGGGTTTTATCAGGTATATAAAACCAAGACAAGGGAATTAGTTGGGCCGTTAAGGTTAAGGCAGGTTGAGGTCTTAAATACGGATGAGGATATGTGCAAAAATCTAAATGATTATTTCTTAAGTGTTTTTACTGAGGAGGATACACAGACAATACCTGCAAGTGAACAGATGTTCAAAGGAAGCGATGAGGAGAAACTCAAAGATATTGAGATAACTAGGGAAATGGTGGAAGAGGGTATAGATAAAATGAAGAATTTTAAATTGCCAGGACCAGATGAAGTGTATCCCAGAGTATTAAAAGAATGCAAAGAGGTTGTTAGTGAGTCGTTAGTGCACATTTTTAGGAAATCGGTTAAGATAGGCGATGTGCCGTTATTGTGGAGGAAAGGAAATGTAGTCCCCATATTTAAGAAGGGAGACAGAGGACTAGTCAAATTATCGACCCGTAAGTCTAACGTCAGTGGTAGGTAAATTATTGGAATCTATTATTGCAAAAAACATCAGCGAACACTTAGATAAACATAGTTTGATCAATGATTCACAACATGGATTCACCAAGAGTAGGTCATGTCTCACCAATTTATTGAGTTTTTATAGGAAAGTTTATGAGACGGCAGATAATGATAAGGATTATGATATAATATACTTGGACTTTAGTAAGGCATTTGAAAAAGTACCACACGAGCGACTCCTAAATAAGGTTAAGGCTCATGGAATAGATGGGAAGGTTCTTCGTTGGATCAGAGCTTGGCTAAGTAATAGGCAACTAAGGGTTACAATTAATGGTTCTAAATCTGAATGGGGACAGGTGACAAGTGGAGTTCCACAAGGGTCTGTTTTGGGTCCATTACTATTTTTCATTTACATCAACGACTTGGATAGTGGGATTAACAGTGATATCAGCAAGTTTCCTGATGATACTAAGGTAGGTAGGATTATTGGATCAGTCTGATGTAAATATATTGCAGGGAGACTTAGATAAACTTAATGAGTGGGCAGTCAGATGGCAGATGGAATTTAATATTGATAAGTGCAGCGTTATGAATGTTGGTAGAAAGAACCCTGGTAATAGATACACCATACGCAATGTATCGCTGAAAAGATCAGAAGGTAAAAAAGATCTTGGAGTGAGGGTGAGCCCAGACCTCCAACCTAGGAAACAATGTATTGAAGCTAGAAATAGAACTAATAGAGTGTTAGGATTCATTACCATAAGTGTTAAAAGTAGAAGTGCGGAAGTTATTCTAAAGCTTTATCTGGCTTTAGTCAGACCTCACCTAGACTATGAGGTTCAGTTTTGGTCTCCATATTACAGGATGGATATAGCCTTGTTAGAATCATTGCAGAGAAGGATGACCAAAATGATACAAGGGATGCATAACTTTAGTTATGAGAAGAGATTGAAGTTATAAAAGTTACACTCACTCGAGAGATGCAGAGTAAGGGGCGATCTGATAGAAGTTTTTAAGTGGATAAAGGGATTTAATAAAAGAGAGGTAGGAAAAGTTCTTACGGCTTTTAACCAGGGTAGAACAAGAAGTAATGGATTCAAGCTGGAAGGGCGTAGATTTAGAAAGGAAATAGGGAAAAACTGGTTCACAAATAGGGTGGTGAATGATTGGAATGGACTCAGTAGACAGGTAATTAGTACGGAGTCATTGGAGAGCTTTAAAGAGGGGCTGGACAAGTTCATGGGTGGGGATGGGGGGTGGATGTAGGTAGTGTTGGGTGACAGGAACTACCATGTGTAGGCCTCGCGGCCTCTTGTAGCTTCCTTATTTTCTTATGTTCTTATGTTCTTAAAACGTGCATGTTTTCAGGCTGGATACGTATGGAGCCAGGCACTTGTGCCCTACCCAGAACTTCCATCACCAGCTGATTGGGACTGGATGAAAACAGGGACTTCTTGGACCCCAATTTGGAATACAATACCACTGATACAGGAGGCATGTTCAGAGCTTACAAGCTACCATTGTAAGTCGGCCTGTAATCAATCAATCATTAGGGGCATACGCCGGGGGGCGCGTCGCCTCGCCCAACCTACGACGCCACTCCCGGGGGTCACCACGCGCGAGTTCCCATGCAGGCTCCTTTCCCATACCAAGCAGCTCTCGACAAGAAACATCAACTTGCCCCAGCCACGAGCCTTGTGGGCACCCCCTTGGCCTCCTCCACGCCGGATTCTCTTACAGATACAACCCGATGGGAAGGATCAGTTTCAGGGTAGCGTGCCACATGCCCATATAGCCGAAGTTGGCGCTGACGGATCATGCAGGTAATAGGCCTCGATTCAGTCTCACGGTGCAATCGCTGATTTGACACGTAATCATCCCAGCGATACCCCATGATTCTGCGAAGACACTTATTACCAAAGGCATTGATTCGTCTCTTCAAGTCACTATTTAGTGTCCATGTCTCACAACCATAGAGTAAGACAGGGATCACAAGCGACTTGAAGATCCGGATCTTTGTCCTCCTGCACAGGTACCGACAACGCCAAATACTCCCGCTGAGCGAGTCCATAACACCGTGGGCTATGCCAATCCGCCGTAAGACTTCTTGACGTGACCCGCCGTCATTATGAACTGCGCTACCAAGGTATGTAAAACTTTCCAAGATCTCAATGTCCTCGCCACACTCATGAACAGACTGTACTGCTTCATCTAGTAAGTCTCCAAACACCTGGACCTTGGTCTTAAGCCAGGAGACCTCAAGTCCCAAAGGCTTTGCCTCCTCGTGCAGCGCCTCGAGAGCCATCACCAGGACCTCCAGCGACTCAGCAAAGATTACTGCATCATCGGCAAAAACAAGATCAGTGATCTTGGTGTTGCCGACGGATGCTCCACAATCACTTTGATCTACAACCTTGTCCAATACCCAGTCCATACAAGCGTTGAAAAGTGATGGGGCAAGCACGCACCCTTGCCTCACTCCTGTATTCACAGGAAAGAAGCTGGATACACCTGCCCCACACTTCACAGCACTCGCAGTCCCAGAATACAGACCAGTTATCAAACCAATAGTCCTTGCAGGAATCCCGCGAAGTCGCAAAAGATCCCAGAGTGACTCACGATGCACTGAGTCAAACGCCTTCTTGAGATTTAAGATTTTGATAAAATTTTGAGATTCTTCTGTACAGGCACCTGTAAATGCTACAGGGCAAATCTGCCCTGCACATCACTGTGTGACTGCGATGGACAGTGCTTGTAGTACTACGCGTCTGTGCGAGAGCCTCTACCTTTCAAGTGCCCACAATATTTTAAGGTAAAACTGCAACTGTGTGTAACTTTGATTAATTAATAAAATTTCATTGTTATCAAAGACAAATAAAACAATGTGTATCACTTGGAATTAAAATTTTACCTAAAAAACTATGAGATTCAAGGAAATTGAAACACCCTGGCGGCCATCTTGAAATCAAAGATGGCGGACGCCAATCTTTATGCAATTCTAGAGTACTGAAACTCGATAAATGCCAGTGGTCGCTGGCAGTTTTAACTCAAAGGTTGGTCTACTGTGGTCTACTTTTGGCTCCGCGACTCGTATTTTCATAAATCAATTTAGCGATAAATATTGATGCACCGCATCTGAATACCAAAAAATAGTTCTATTGCTCTACTAATTGTATGGATGACATGCATTACGATGGAACGTTCTATAATAGCAATTTAATGCAAATTACTCGCCTCGAGTATCAAAGCTTCATATATTTTTTACATGTATATTGTAGCATGTTTTATTGGGGGCGATGTTCACACTGTTTTCTAAGACAGTACTGCTGCGTCTGGCAAACGCTTGTCAAAATACAATAAGCATTGCTTTGGAAAAAAGAAGAATATAGAATGCTGAAATCGTTCTGTTGCTGCGACAAAGTAGGTTATAATTGTGGAGGCGGCATGCCGCGCATTGTGGCAGGAAGATTGAATCAAAACATTGGGACTTCACGCGTCGACTCATTGCACTTCAAGGCTTTCTATCTAATTGATACACAATAATAACAGGAAAATATGACTGCCTAGGTATAGATAACTTCTAAACATTCGTTATTGACTATATAATATCATAGAGTAACATTTCCATCGCCTCCTCAACTATAACCTACTTAGTTATTTGGTTATATATATGTTTTACAGAATCAGGCTTCTATACAATATACATATAGCAGAAAATCGTTCATAGTATTATACTTTTGAGTTTTAAGTGCAGTGGAATAAGCCCATATTTTGTTTTCCGGTAGACCAACTTATTATCAACTTGTTATTATCAACTTGTGAGTTAAAACTGCCAGCGACCACTGGCATTTTCGAGTTTCAGTTCTCTCGAATTGATCCCATTGGATTCAGAGACCATGAAAACATGTGGTAAGACACTGGAACTGTGGTGTTATCGCCCATAGTATAAAAGTAATTGAGGGAAATAGGTCATAGAGGGCGGCCATGTTGAAATTCAATATGGCGGCCACCAGGGGGCATGAAATTTTGGGCGCCCCTCAGGAAAACAATTGTATAGGTCCATACTACACGTGTGCCAAATTTGGTGCTTTCCTGAACAAATGAAAGATGATTCCTCTTAACTGCCTAACTACTTTAGTTTTTTTGTTAACGGCCATAGCCAGTCAATTAATCCCTTTTGTTCATCTTGTACTCCTTTTCTCCAAGTCTGTCGGTGGATCATCTTGTGCTGAAAAAAAGTGTTTGCCCTCTTTCCTCTTTCAGCACAGATGTTCACCAAACACTCACCATTCTCATTTCGTCTAGCTAGGCTACTCCCCATTTACCCACCAATTCATACACATTTTCATCCCTTACTTTTGCATTCAATCACCCACCACAATCACCTTTCTTCCAATCTCAAAACTCCTTCATTCATTCAGGTCACTTCAAAATTTCACAATTTTTAATCTTATCTTTCACTCTTTTCATGTTCACCGGAGCATACACACAGCCCCAAGTATATTTGACTATCTTAATCTTGCATTTCATCAACACAATTTTTGTCCCCTTCCAACCATAATCAGTCACATGTTTACACTCTTTCAGACATCAAAATGGCTCAACCTTTCTTATTTCTTCCCTCATAGCTTTCATGTTAACCTGTCCACACTGATCCACCAACCATTTCTTCCCATAGACCTTAATCTTCTTTCCTGAACTCTGCAGCACTTGACCACTCATGGCCATGATAAAATTGAAGTCCATAATAAAATCAAATAAATAGCACATGGTTTAAAATTACCTTGTAATTGACTATATAAAGTCAAAATAAGATATAAATAAAGTAATGAGAAGGAATAAAGTACTATACAATAAAAAGCTGGATATATGCGGGCAGTAAAAATACTATAGCTACCCTAAAAAAGTCTAAGTTTTCTAGTGTTTCAAGTAAGTCCGGTCCGCTTAGGGGGCAGCACCGTCGCTATCCTCCAAACTTTACTACACGGTCCACCATCCTTTTCTATATACTATCCTTGGGTGGCATCCATTTACTGTTGCGGCTTGACATTTTCTAAATGTTACACTTTTTCACCAAAAAGTACAGATTATCACTTCCACAAAAGATTCAATGTATTGGCACAGCCACTAGTGGTACTAATAAAAAAGATCTGTGCCAGTAATGAACATCACCATTCCTCCTCTAAACCTTATCTTCTTTTCCTCCATAACCATTAATCCATAATCCATTTTCTTCATAACCTCCTCACCGAAACCCAGGTGTCTGTGAGCACTGACAGCAGTCCCTTTTCTGTTTCCTCTTACTGTCTCAATTATCTTTTCATCAATCCAAAGCTGGCTGTTGCGTACATGTACGCAACGACATCACTTGCTTTCGTGCCCATGGTCTTGGATCTTCTGATTTTTCTACCATCTGGCTTTGACTTTAATGTCACTCTCTTACTAGATTTATCTGTGCTGTATATCTCTCACCCAATTCCTCGGACTATGTAAAATTCTTCAACTATATAACATCAAAAGTAGAGTATATCTCATGTAATTTTTCTTTTCCAGAAATTTCCATTCTTGGCGATTTCAATGTTCACTATCAGCTTTGGCTTTCATCTTCTTTCACTGACCAACCTGGTGAACAAGCCTACAATTTTTCTATCCTCCAAGACCTAGAGCAGCTGGAGCAGCACCCTACCTGTATTCCTGACTGCCTTGGAGACACGTCCTACATTCTTGATTTTTTCCTAACTATTGACTCTTCTGCTTACTCTGTGAAACTATCCTTTTCGTTGGGTTCCTCTGATCACAATCGTATTTCTGTAACCTGTCCAATAGCTCCGGTGCCGCCTCGGGACCCACTTAAGCGGAGGTGCTTCTGGCATTTCAACTCAGCTAAGTGGGAGGACCTAAGGCAGTACTA
This sequence comes from Chionoecetes opilio, assembly GCA_016584305.1. Taxonomy (NCBI): domain Eukaryota; kingdom Metazoa; phylum Arthropoda; class Malacostraca; order Decapoda; family Majidae; genus Chionoecetes; species Chionoecetes opilio. Next base: position 92,841 of record JACEEZ010001228.1, on the reverse strand, counting down.
CTCTGATTTTCCATGGAATTATTATTGCTTCCATGTCAGAGACCCATCTCTTTGTGCAGACCACATAACTGAGGTCATTACATTGTCTCTGACATGGAAGCGTACGTACATTCCACACACTTTCTCTAATACTAAAGCCCGTCAATCTTGGTTTAATTCTGCCTGCACTCATGCTCTCCAAGATAGAGAGGCGGCTCACAAGCGGTACCGTAACCATCCATCTCCTGAAACTCATGCCCTTTATATTTCTGGCCGTAATCAGGCTATCTATTATATTCTCATATCTAACTAATCTATTCTTCAACTCACCAAAAACTCCTTCATTCATAGAAAATGTCAAAATCTTTCTAAATCAAACTCTCTCTCATGACTTCTGGCATCTAGCTAATAACATCTCTAATAATTTTTTTTCTTCATCTTTCCCTCCTATGCTTCACCCAGATGGCTCCACAGCTGCCTCATCTATTTCTAAACCTGAAATCTTTGCTCAAACCTTTGCTAAAAATTCCATTCTGGTTGATGAAGGGCTTGTTCCTCCTTCTCCTCCAACCTCTGACTATGTATATCATGCCTGATATTAAGATCCTTCGTAATGATGTTTTTTTGCCATTCCTGGCCTAGATCTGGCCTAGAAATGCTACTACTGGCACTGTGAGAGATGGCTACGAGTTATGTGTTGGTCCCCATGGCTCCGGTACCAGAAACATTAAGTTCTCTGCTTCTGAATTTTGCATTGTCCAGAAGGTTGAGAATTGCAGGTTCTTGGTATCTGAGACCAGAGCTACACCGCTGGACATGGTATAGTAATGCCGGAGGGGTAGCTAAGGAGATCGACCACGTCCTCGTTAGTATTCGTTGTAGGATCCTTCAGAACTGCAGGGTTTACCGGAGTGCTGAGTTCTTTGGAACAGATCACAGCCTTGTTGTTGTTGCTATACTTAAGCTTCATGTCAAGTCCAGAAGAATCTCAAGAGGTAACCATACTGTGTTTCATCTTGAGAAACTGAAGGACTTGACATGTGCCCATGAGTATGCAGTGGCAGTCTCAAATCGGTTTGATGTGCTCGGTGCCCTGGAGGATCCTGTAGAACTGTGGGATACCTTCAAACGTGAAACTCTACAGACTGCCAAGGAGTGTACTGGGGAGCGCCCGAGGCCAAGGCGTGGTTTTGTCTTGACGGAGACGCTGGACAAAATCGAGGAAAGTCACGCTGCCAGGCTGGCTGGGAACCAGGACCAGCACAGGGCTCTGTCATGCCGGACTAGAACCCTCCTGGGGAGAGACAAGGAGAAGTATGTCAGGAGCCTCGCTGAGGATGTCGAGGGCCATTTGAACGCTAATGACCTCCGACCCACCTACCGAGCCCTGAATGAGCTCAGTTCCAAGTCTCCATCTCGGGCGAGCGCTATTCGAGCAGCAGATGGGCACCTCGTGTCGGACATGGATGGGCAGATGGCTCGTTGGGCTGAGTACTTTAGGCAGTTGTTCACGGTGGACCCTCCAACTGAGCAGCTTCACACCACTGGGTTACAGGCAGTGGATGCCGATCCTCCCATTGACGAAACTGCACCCTCTCTTGACGAAGTCAGAGAGGCTGTAGCAAAGTTGAGGGGCGGAAAGGCAGCTGGTGTTTGTAATATCAGTGCTGAAGTCCTCAAAGCTGGGAGAGAGGCAAATGATTCGCGGGTTGCATGCTGTCCTGACTACCGTGTGGCAATCAGGTACCATTCCTCCTGACTGGAAAAGGGGGCTGTTCGTCCCTATCTGGAAGGGGAAAGAGAACCGTCAGAACTGCAACAATTACCGCGGTATTACACTGCTCAGCGTGCCAGGCAAGGTGCTTGCCCATCTATTGCTGATGCGGATCTGCAGTCATCTGCTGAAACATCAGAGACCTCAGCAGTCTGGGTTCACGCCTGGTAAGTCAACAACGGACCGTATCCTAGCGCTTCGTGTCCTGGTGGAATGCCGACATGAGTTTTGACGGGATGGTTGCAGCCTATATTGATCTCAAGAAGGCGTTTGACTCAGTGCATCGTAAGTCACTCTGGGATCTTCTGTGATTACGCGGGATTCCTGCAAGGACTATTGGTTTGATGACTGGTCTGTACTCTGGAACTGAGAGTGCTGTGAAGTGTGGGGGAGGTGTATCCAGCTTCTTTCTTGTTAATACAGACGTGAGGCAAGGGTGCGTTCTTGCCCCATCACTTTTCAACACTTGTATGGACTGGGTATTGGGCAAAGTTGTAGATCAAAGTGATTGTGGAGCATCCCTCGGCAACACCAAGATCACTGATCTTGTTTTTGCCGATGATGCAGTAATATTTGCTGAGTCGCTGGAGGTCCTGGTGATGGCTCTCGAGGCGCTGCACGAGGAGGCAAAGCCTTTGGGACTTGAGTTGTCTCCTGGCTCAAGACCAAGGTCCAGGTGTTTGGAGGCTTACTAGATACAGTACAGTCTGTTTATGCGTGCAGCGAGGACATTGAGATCTTGGGAAAGTTTTACATACCTTGGTAGCGCAGTCCATAATGACGGCGAGTCACGTCAAGAAGTCTTTGGGCAGATTGGCATAGCCCACGGTGTTATGGACTCGCTCAGCAGGAGTATTTGGCATTGTCGGTACCTGTGCAGGAGAACAAAGATCCGGATCTTCAAGTCGCTTGTGATCCCTGTCTTACTCTATGGTTGTGAGACATGGACACTAAATAGCGACTTGAAGAGACTAATCGATGCCTTTGGTAATAAGTGTCTTCGCAGATCATAGGGTATCGCTGGGATGATTATGTGGCAAATCAGCAATTGCACTGTGAGACTGAATCGAGGTCTGTTACCTGCATAG
>JACEEZ010001228.1:0-85000 GCA_016584305.1 Chionoecetes opilio | reverse complement strand
TTAAGTCATCGCCGCAATGTTGCTTCTCTTGCTATCTTCTATCGTTATTTTCGTGCTCACTGCTCTTCTGAACTTGCTAACTTCTTCCCCCCCCCCCCCTACCACGGCCTCGTTGCACAAGATTTTCTACTCGATCTCATCCCTATCCTGTCCATCTTCCAGTGCAAAAGTTAACAAGTATCTTCACTTTTCAATGCCCTTCACTGGTAAACTCTTGAACACTCTTTCTGTTTATATTTTCCACCTTCTGACAACAATTTTTTTCAAGAAAGGAGTAAAAAGACACCTCCCGAACTAAATTGGCTCACCCCGCTTTCTATATTCTCTTACAGTCATCTTTATAGGCACAGTAACTAAGCGGGCATTTTTTTTGTCTTGGCTAGCCCTTTGTGCTGTATAATAATAATAAAAAATAATAAAAACAAAAAATAAATAAATAAAAACATTACACTGAGGTGTGTGGCCCGTGGTGCCATGAAACTGTACAGTTTGTTGTGGACCAGGTGCCAAAAGAAGGATTTTGAGGCCAAGCTAGCTGTCTCAACGTCCACGATCTCCAATAAATGCGCTAGAATTCAGTGGAGTTATACTATTATAGCTAGAAACAGCTAGAAACAGCTGATCTCTCTTTCTCTCTCTCTTATAAATTGCTTCATAAAATGTTGTACTTATGATTTCGTACCAATAATATAACCAGGCTCTAATCCCGATAGCCACTTGTTCGTCAAGCGTACTCGAGTCTGGCCCCCGGGCCCAGCGCCAGCGGCCCTCAGACCCATTGACCCTCCGGGACACAGCCTGGTGTGTCCTGTGGCCAATACGCCTCTGGGGTCATACTCCTTCAGATTCAATAGCTAGAATACGGGAGAGGGATGGAGGAGAAGCCAGGCTGCCTCGTCTGGCTTGAACCAGACGAGGCATACGGTCTCCGGGCATAAACGTCTCTCACAACCGTACCATACTGCTCTACAGAGGGCCGGCCCCAGACCCTCCGGCCCACCAGGACACAGCCCGGTTTGCCCTATGGCCAATCCGCCCTTGTATGGCATATACAACCGCCTCGTAGGGGAGGCGGTAGCTGAGTGGTTAGCGTCTTGGAGTGGTGAGCTCAATCTCCCAAGTTCGAATCCTGCCGGGGGAAACTCTTTCGACCATCTTCACCGAGGTCGACAGGAGCCTGGGAGGTGAGCACAAGGTCCCGAGTTCAAGTCCCACCAAGGAGCAACTGTAAATCCATCGTCGAGTGGCCGAAGAAACCCACGTGATGCATACCTGTTCTTTTGACTGCCACTTCAAGTGTGGCGGAGGGACAACAGGTGGCAGCATGAGCCTAAAACTGAGGGTAGACCATCACAGAAAACGGACCTTCACCTATAACATCACAGGAGTCACTATAAAAATCCAGCCTGCGCCACCAACGGGCAGAAGGCCAACCATCACGACCTTCCAGAATGTGTAGGGCCAACCACCTGAGCCCTCAAGGAAAACCATAATAGCCTACAGGCGCTATAGGCTTCAACATAAAAAACTATAAAATTTTATTAAAAAAAACTTGCATCCTTCATGGGCATCCAAGAAAGCTGTGCCTTCCCAGAGAGCTTAGCACCCGTTTCCGACCGATACGGCCACGAGAAATGTATGGAGAAGGTTTGTGCGCCGGGGGAAGGCAGGTTGTGTGATGCACATTGTCGACCATCCGTGACGTCATCAGCAAGTTTCATGCGGCGGCTGGAATGGAGCTGATTTTTTTACTGCACTTTTTACAAAAGTTGTGCTTTTATGGAAATAAGGTGTCAAAATGATTTTTTTTGTGTGGATTAGGTGTTTTGAATGAACATTCAACATACTTATGCAAAAAAAATGGGTATGAACAATTACTTTAAGTTTCCTTTCAAACCATTCTATTGCAGTTAGTACTGTAGACAGTCATTGTTTTTCTCCTAAGTCTATCAATAATGGTGTTCCTCAGGGTTCTGTCCTATCAACCACTCTCTATTATTCATTAATCATTAATGATCTTCTAAGTCTAACTCAAAGCCCTATTACGCTGTATACGCCGAGTATTACTACTCCTACACTGATGATTGTATCCTGCATTTTTCAACGTAGTTCACTAGACGTCCAACTCAACAGGAACTAAGTGATTCATGGACAGATGCCACAGAGCGCCTTACTTCTGATCTCCCTATAATTTCTGATTGGGACAAAGCAAACCTTGTTTTCTTCATTGCTTCAAAAACCCAATTTCTTCACCTATCTAATCGACAAAACCTCCCACAGAACTATCCCCTCTTCTTCAATGACACTCAACTGTCTCCTTCTTCTACAATTAACATTCTTGGACTATCCTTTACTAAAAATCTGAACTGAGAATCTCACATCTCATCTCGCTAAAACAGGCGAGAAGTTAGGTGTCCTGTGGCATCTGCATCCATTTTTTTCTCCCTCACAGTTGCTTGCTCTCTACAGGGGCCTTATCCGCCCATGTATGGAGTATGTATCACATGTTTAGGGGGGATCCACTCATACAGCTCTCCTAAACAGGGTCTAGTCAAAAGCTTTTTGTCTCATCAACTCCCCTCCTCTGACTGACTGTCTTCAATCTTTAAATCACCGCCGTAGTGTTGCTTCTCTAGCTATCTTTTACCGTTATTTCCATGCTCACTGCTCTTCTGAACTTGCTAACTGCATGCCTCCCCCACTCCCCCTCCTGCAGCCTCGCTCCACAAGAATTTCTACTCATTCTCATCCCTTTTCTGTCCATCTTCCTAATGCAAGAGTTAATCAGTATTTTTACTCTTTCATCCCTTTCACTGGTAAATTTTGGAACTCTCTTCCTGCTTCTATTTTTCCACCTTCTAGCTACGACTTAAATCTTTTCATGAGAGGAGTGGCAAGATACCTCCCGAACTAAATTGGCCCACCCCCCTTTCTTTATTCTCTTATTCTTCTTTATAGGGACTGGCAACTAAGCGGGCTTTTCGATACCTCTTTTTTTTGGCCCTTGGTCAGTCTTTTGTGATGTAAAAAAAATAAAAAATAAAAACTGATAGCAGTAACATAAATGTACCACCGACCACCGTTAGTACAATTAGTACTGCCCACCTCTGGGTTGGGTCCACAAGGATTGTAATATCAGCAAACACTTCTGAAAATCACATGGGTCTGTGTTTTTCTCAAGCTTAAAAACTCTAATTCCAGTATTATCTCTACAATTTTCACAATGTTTAAATACACGGGCAGTCCTATATTTACATACATTCCAGTTCCATACTTCCAGATACAAACCTGTCTATAAATACGAATTGTAGTTTTCACCGACATATAATCATCCTCAGAAGTATCAGAGTGGAGCCAGTAGTGATGGTTATAGCAAGAGAAATTGAACAATACCATTTAAGACAAGTAAAATACTGCTGAGTATTCTTGGTGTATAACTGTGCTGTGCAAACATTTTTCTTTTTTTTACAATGCTGTATACAGCATTCAGTACCAACAAAAGTTGTTGAAGTTATATTTTGAGTCAAGGACAAACCCAAGCAACCAAAGATTTATGTAAGTAGGGAAGCACATATTCAATATACCTTCGAACATAAATTTTATACACAATTACTTTTCAAACACAGCTTACTTCACATACACTAATTCTTAACTGTCTGTACATATGGCAGAAACAAAGCCGGCTTTATGAACAAATGGAGTGCTTGTCATAAGGGCCACAAGAGAGTTCTGTCTATTATATTTTCTCTTATAAGGAACACTAATGTATGAAGCTTCCCTCTTATACAATATGAATTTAAAGTATTATCAACTTTTTATTGTCCACGCTACTATCTTTTGTTCTTAATCTTTATTCATTCCACTCAAAACAATAATAACTTAATAACAATTATAATTCTTTCATCAGCTGTTTAGAGACTAACTGTGCGCTATTCTATATGACAAATATATTTACTGACACTCACTGTGTGCTAGTCAATTTTAGGTGACAAATGTATCTAATATACTTATTACTTAAAAAAATTATATAAATGGTTGGGAAAAAACGAGAAATATTTTGCCTCTTACTTTAAATAAGTTTTGTGCTACAAAGGGCATATGATAAAAAAGGATAATAAAAATGTTGTCATATATAATAACATCAATCACAAAGTCAATGAAAACTAATTTGACAGGAACTAAGGATCATCAAGCTTACCTTTTCATGATTATTTACGTTTTCTTCAGAAGTGGAAGATCTTGATGATATAAATTCTGGCTCTTCCTGTTCCTCAACTTCATTTTCCACCTCTGCTTCATTCTCTATTACAGCTTCATTGCTGTTCTCGTTTTCTCCTTGATTCGCTTCTCCTTCACCATTGGCATGATCTTCTACTTCCCCTTCTCCCTCCTCTGGTGGGTAGCCACCATACATGGCTAATAACTCGGATATAGGCATGTCTTGTTCCTGTTACAAAGAGATTACACATTAAGAAAAATAACTAATATGCTGAAAGAAGGCTAAAAATAACATTTGCAATTTATTCAGTACAAACCTACAATTTAAAAGGTCTTGTTTCAGTTACAAGATTCGCCATTGAGATTCAATGTGAAAATCAACGGCAACATAGGATTTGCTTACCGCAAGATTTTTCAAGAACATAACTCGGGCGTTAATCACGGTCTACGTGCACCTTGCTATACAGTTTTTAACAATTTACAAAGAAATGTATTCGGTATAAAATGCTCAACCCTGTTTCATCTGAAACATTCTGCATAAGGGGTTTCAAAACATTCAGTCCATCAACCCCTTCAGGGAATCTCTGTTCGATGATTGACCCCCAATAATTTATTATGATTAAATTAAATCAATAAATAAAAAGTAAATAAATACAGTAGCTACTACTACTTTTTTTTCAAAGTACAGTTTATCCTCGTCTAACGCGGATATATGAATCCGCACTGCTACCGTGTTAGAGAAATTTCACGTTACGGACTGGTTAAAGCCTTTCGCCCGTCGAGTCATGATGAAGGTCGAACGACGAACGACGAACGACAGAGGAAGGGTAGCGTAAAAGAGATATTTTTCGGAACCAAGAGCAGCGACGAAGGCCGGCACGAAGACACGGGTACCCCCACCCCCGTGTCTTCGTGCCGACCTTCGACCATTGTTGCTGCTCTTCGTTCCGAAAAATATCCCTTTTACGCTACCCTTCCTCTGTCGTTCGTCGTTCTTCGCTCGACCTTCATCATGACTCTCGGTACGGGCCTTTGTTTTCTTCCTCCCTCCTCTCAAAGTGCCCTCTTTTCTTCCCATTTACCCCTAAATACCTATGTAAGAGAAAAAAACACACTTCTGGCATTTATTAGGTTGAAAAACACAAGGTAAGAACAGTGGGAGTTGATAAAAAGTATATTATACCTTTCGTGAGAGACGCGCATGCACACGAAGGCGGAGAGTTGTGGAGGGGGGAGTCTGGCTTAAAACCTTCGAAGTTCAGGGAACTCACAACACTTCTCACATCCTCATCAATGTTCTCCATCGCCGCCTCTTCTTGCTGCAGCACTGTGCCGATAACAGCGGCGCTGGGCTTGAGTGGCGGATGTGGTGGCGGTGGCGGGTTGGGGTGGGAGGCTGAGGCGGGAGCGGAGTCAGCTGATGGGGTGGAGTCAGCTGTGTCATCTTCCTCACTTGTGATGGCCTTATACTCCCTTGTGATGGCCTCTCCCTCCTCCTCCTCTTCCAAATGTTTCACCTCTTCCTCCGTGTCTGTAGTTGATAACAGTTGTTGATATTGAAGTTGTTGATAACAGCGGCGCTGGGCTTGAGTGGCGGAGGTGGTGGTGGCGGTGGGGGGCTGAGGCGGCGGAGTCAGCTGTGTCGTCTTTCTCACTTGTCATGCCACCCACTCCCTCCTCCTCCTTCAAACGTTTCACCTCTTCCTCCGTGTCTGTAGCCTGCAGAAGTTGTTGATAACAGTGGCGCTGGTAAAACATTTTGATATTGCAAATTACCTCTTGGTCCAATGGCTGTAGGAGTGAGGTGGTGTTTGGGGGGAGAAATTCCACTTTAACACCTTTGTGCCTTTCGATGAGTAACTGAGGGTGTGACGGTGCGTTGTCTAGCAGCAGCAGCACTTTGAAGGGGTCTCCTGCAATGACGACCAGCATCAGGCGAGTGTTATCCAAGCAGCAGATGGGAGCTTCGTGTCGGAAATGGATGGGCAGATGGCTCGTTGGGCTGAGTTCTTTGGGCAGTTGTTCACAGTGGACCCTCCAATTAGGCAGCCTCACACCACTGGATTACGGGCTGTGGATGCCGATCCTCCCATTGACGAAACCGTACCCTCTCTTGACAAAGTCAGAGAGGTTGTAGCAAAGTTGAGGGGTGGAAAGACAACTGGTGTTTGCAATATCAGTGCGGAGCTCCTCAAAGCTGGGGGTGAGGTGGTTGCATGCTGTCCTGACTGCTGTGTGGCAATCAGGTACCATTCCGCCTGAATGGAAAAGGGGGCTGGTCATCCCTATTTGGAAAGGGAAAGGGGACCATCAGGACAGCAACAATTACCGCGGAATTATACTGTTCAACGTGCCAGGCAAGGTGCTTACCCATCTATTGCTGATACGGATCCGCAGTCATCTGCTGAAGCATCAGAGACCTCAGCAGTCTGGGTTCACACCTGGTAAGTCAACAACGGACCGTATCCTAGCGCTTCGTGTCCTGGTGGAACGCCGACGTGAGTTTCAACAGGGGATACTTGCAGCCCATGTTGATCTCAAGAAGGAGTTTGACTCATCGTGAGTCACTCTGGGATCTTCTGCGACTTTGGAGGATTCCTGCAAGGACTATTGGTTTGATGACTGGCCTGTACTCTGGGACTTTTTTTCTGGGAATATAGGAGTGAGGCAAGGGAGCGTCCTTGCCCCATCACTTTTCAACACTTGTATGGACTGGGTATTGGGCAAAGTTGTAGACCAAAGTAATTGTGTAGCATCACTCAGCAACACCAAGATCACTGATCTTGCTTTTGCCAATGATGCAGTAATATTTGCTGAGTCGCTGGAGGTCCTGGTGATGGCCCTCGAGGCGCTGCACAAGGAGGCAGAGCCTTTGGGACTTGAAGTCTCCTGGCTTAAAACAACGTTCCAGGTGTTTGGAGGCTTACTAGATGAAACAGTAGTCTGTTCATGCATGCAGCAAGGACATTGAGATCTTGGAAAGTTTTACATACCTTGGTAGCGCAGGCCATAATGACGGTGAGTCACGTCAAGAAGTTCCTTAACGGTTAGACTCGCTCAGGAGTATGCGTCGTACGTGCGGGGCAAGATGGATCTCAGTCGTGTATCGTCTCGTAGACAAAACATAGCGACTGAGACCATCGATGCTTGGTAATAAGTGTCTTCGCAGATCATAGGGTATCGTGGATGATTACGTGGATCAGCAATTGCACGTGAGACGGATCGAGGCCTTTACCTGCATAGCAATATATATATAGATATATATACATAAATAATAATATATATAATGATCTATATGTATATACAGGAACCTCGTTATCCGTCACCTGGGGTGGGAGGCATGCCGGAAATCATTTTGCCGTTGTTTTGAGAGTTAACTTATATGATATCGCCAATATATCCTATTATTTTATTATTTTTTTTTTTTGTTTTTTTTTTTCCCATCGCAAGGAACCGGCCAAGGGCACAACAAAAATGGGTCACACAAAGTCCGCTTAGTTGCCAGTCCCTATAAAGAAGACTGTCAGAGAATAAAATAAAAAAGAGGGGTGAGCCAATTTAGTTCGGGAGGTGTCTTGTTACTCTTCTTTTGAAAAGATTTAAGTCATAGGAAAGTGGAAAAATAGAAACAGGAAGAGAGTTCCAGAGTTTAACAGTGGGGAAAAAAAAAAAAAAAAAAAAAAAAAAGCCTGGGTCGATTAGTGCCGTTGTTTTGAGGCTGCCGTTGTTTTGAATGCCGGTTAAATGAGGTTCTCCTGTGTTATATATATATATATATATATATATATATATATATATATATATATATATATATATATATATATATATATATATATATATATATATATATATATATATATATATATATATTTATTAGGGTGTCCCAAGAAACCGACGTGTATCGGACACACTACAAGCACATGTTGCCCTTGTTCCTTGTCGTGACAAGTTCAAACAAGAAAACTTTCAGCTTCCTCTCTCGTCTTTTACTGGTCGCGCATTTCGTTCAGTTTTCTGCTCGGTGTCAGAGAGTGAGGTAGTTGTCGCGTGTGTCGTTGTCGCGTGTGGTGTCCTTTGTGTCGGTTTGTTTCTCACTACATCTATATTACAACTATCTTAGTGTGTGAACTTAGTCGTTTTAAGTGTGTGCCTGCCGTATCCCTTGTATTTCCATCACTATAAATAATGTAGCTAATGCCTATGTATGTATTTATCGATGTAAAATAAAAAAACTGTATTCTGGTCTCTTTTGTGTTCCCAGGTCTAACGTGATGGCGTGTGAAAGACAATCTACGGAAGTGGTATGATTACTGGAGAAGTCCCCAACATCGTCATTCCCGGGGAATCGTCTTCCGTATCGAGGCAAGGTTCTCCAGGTGTTTTTATTCCACCACAAGATCCAGAAAGAGGTTCTTTTTGCTGCAGCAGCTTCTACCGCTGAGAAGGTCTTGGAAGTGTGGCGACGTGCGAACATTCCGACGTCGGATGTGTCGTGGGGGAAGAAGAAGATCCTAAAACTGTACGAGGAGTACGGCGCCTTGGCGAAATCCAAGTCACGGAAGACAAAGACGGAAGAAATGAAGAGATGCATCTTCAGAGACAGCCTCGAAGACATGTTCGACATCGCGCATTCCAAGGCAATGGAAGCGAAGATCCCCGAGGAAGACAAGGCATTCTTGGAGGCTCAGAGGGAGGACCGGCAGAGCTGCTCGATGGCTGGCGTGGACGAGAAGCTGAAACGAGCGACTGAGGAGAAGCGACGTAAGAGACAAACGATGGAGGAGATGAAGAAGAAGGACGCGGCTGCTTCGTCATCCACTCTTGATCGTGATGTGGCTTTGGAGTCTTCTACTACATCCTCATCGTCCAACGAAGAAACCGAGGACGACGACTTCAAAGCTCCGACACCAGCTAAATGTCCACACCGTCGACCTCCTAAGGAGAATAAGCTCACCAAGGAGCTGACCCTTGCTTGGGAGCGCGACAATCTGTCCATCCGTGCTGCGACATCCTCCTATGCCGCTGCTGCAATGAACCTCGGCCACGACATCGAACATATCACTGTGTCCCGTTCGTCGATCCACCGGGCCAGAGTCAAGAACCGCGAAGAGATTGCCATGTCTCTCTCCTTCAAGCCTGAAGTCCCTTTGTTCCTGCATTGGGACGGCAAGTTGTTACCCAGTCTAGCGGACAGAAGGTCATTGGAGGAGAGGGTGGCCGTCTTGGTGTCCGGGTAGGATACGGAGGAACTTCTGGGTGTTCCTGTGTCTGCAGACGGGACAGGACAAGCTGTTGCGGAAACCATTTTGAAGCTGGTGCGGGAAAGCAGCTTGGAGGGCAACATCATTGGAATGGCATTCGACACGACAGCGGCCAACACGGGGATGGTTCAAGGAGCGTGTATCAGGATTGAACGTGCACTGGAGAAGCCCCTGGTGTGGTTGGCATGCCGCCACCACATCCTGGAAGTTGTTCTGAAGGATGTCTTCAAGGCTGGCATGGGTCCATCATCTGGCCCTAACATCGCCCTTTTCAAGAGGCTCCAGAATCGTTGGCCTATCGTTGACCAGAGCCGACCACAGCCCCTGACACCGACCGCTCTGTCATCCGACGAAGAAGCTCACCGCCTTGAGATGCTTGGTCACTTGAAACGTCTGCTTGACTATGGGAATCATCCACGCGAAGACTACAAAGAGATCATCCTGCTCAGCGTGGCCTACCTCGGAGGAGGAGTCCCTACATCCTTCAGTGCTCCTGGTGCTTACCACATGGCCAGATGGATGGCCAAGGCCATCTACGCCGTGAAGATCATGCTCTTCCATGACCAGCTGGAGATGAACAGGCGGGAATTGGCGGGGATCCGTCGAGTTGCGTTCTTTGTGACCATGGTCTACGCAAAATACTGGAATGAGGCAATGATTCCGTCCTACGCAGCCAAGAACGACCTGGACTTCATCACTGACGTGAAGAGGATCTGCGACGATGGGGTTGCGTCGGTCGCGGAACGTGCCATGCGGCGCCATCTCTGGTACCTTTCCGAGAACCTGATCAGGACTGGCCATCTTCGATGACCGCATCAGCCCGGAGCAGAAGGCGGAGATGGTAGAGGGGATGAAGCGTCCTTCGACGACCAAGAATCCACGGCGCCCCGAGTCGAGGACACCAATCATTCTCAACAGGCCGCTTTCCGCCTTCTGCTCAGTGCGGTCGATGCAAGTCTTGAAAAGTCTACTAGGAGGCCAGCAACCGACCTTCCTTGAGCAGTCCTGAAACATGGAACACGGATTCGTGTTTCAAGTGCGCGAAGAAGCGGGCTGGTGTCCTGAAGGTCACGAACGACCTCGCAGAATGAGGAATAGCCCTCATTCAACGCTTCCTCGGCAACCGGACGAAGGACGAACGGCAAACCCAGTTCCTCTTGAAGCTTGCCCGCCTCCACACGAAAGCTGTCCCTAAAAAAACGAAGGCGGAACTCAAGAAGGTGTTGGAATATATAAATGGTATGGTATTATATATATTATATGGTATAACTAAATAAACATAACAGATATTTCATATTAGTTTCCCTGTACCTAAGCTCTTCTGAACACGATAGTGATCAGAATGCAGATAATGGGTCGAATCTTAGAGGAGCTATCAAAACGTTCGTTTTGCGCGACCATTAAATATTGCCCAATTTACAAGGAACCAGAGCAGCATGTGCTGGACTTGATATCATTATTTGATTTTCTACTAAACTAGTACTACTAAACTACTAGTTGATGTTTCCTGTCGAGAGTTGCTTGGTATGGGAAGGGAGCCTGCATGGGGACTCATGCGTGCTGACCCCCAGGAGTGGTGTTGTAGGGTGGGGGAAACGACGCGCCCCCCTCGGTGTATGCCCCAATGATTGACTAATTGATCTAGCCACATTTGACAATCCAGGCCTTTATCGGCCCCCGAGGCATTTAATTGACCCCCTTTAGACCCCCATAGCATTTATCGATCCCCTGGATGGTCTCATCCCAGGGAATCCCTGTGCTAGGCTAACTGTCTAAATGAATGTAAATGGATATACAGTCGACCCTCGATTTAACGGACTTTGGATTTAACGGACTCCATTTGCGTGACAAATTTGCGGGCAAGAATGGCATGCCAGACCGCTTATCGCCGCTCTAATTGTCAACTCAACATAATATATTATTTTCTAATTTTATTTTGGAATGCTTGGGTTTTAAGGAGTTTTGATGTATCAGATATTAAGATATATAAGGCAGGAGCCTGTGTTGCTAGTGATTTAGTGGTAGAAGGTGTGTATTGTTTAAAATACAGGGAGGCCCCGAAGATACGAGCAGTTAGGTTCCACCTGGCATACTCGTAAAGCGAAATCTTGTATAACGAAACACATAACTAATGGTAAAATATAGGTTTGGTTCCAAGACCCCGTCAATTATATATATATAAAAATAAAAAAAAAGAAAAAAGAAAAAAAGAAAAAAAAAAAAGACGTTTTTCAAGCTAAAATACACTATAGCAAACACAACAAACACACAGCGTCTATATTACCCACACTGTACTACCTATTCTGTAGAAAAAGCATTCTGAAAGAGAAAATAGCACACAAAATAACATAACTGCACATTAATTAAATATAAAACATGCATAACACTCACAAGTGGTAATGTGTGGGGAGACAGGAAGCTGGCACGTAGCCAGCTGAGAGTCCCTGTTTTCTCTCTCCAAGGCTCGAGAGAAAACAGGGGTGACTGTGTTTGCAGGGATGACTGGGTTAAGAGTTCTTCCTCCTCCCCTTGATCACTTGGGGAAGAGGAAAGATCCTCGGTGCTGCCGCATGATACAATAGACTCGAGAGGGTATTGTAGGTAAGGGACAAGGGAGGGGTGCGCAGACCTCTTCCACTGCCCACAAACTCATCTCTGTGCATCTGAATCATTGTACATCGTCCAGGGATGTGAATTTTTGTAGGCCACATTGTCGTACCGAGCCACCAGAATTATCATATTTTCAGATTGATTATCGTACAACCTTAGGTTAGGTTTTTTTTTTTTTTACATTTGTGCCTATAGCGCCTGTAGGCAGTGGTGACCCAAGGCTCGGATGGTAGGCTCTGGAGGTTCACTTAAGGGCTGTGATGGGTGGTCCTCGCCCGTGGTGGCGCAGGCAGGATTCTTATACAGGGAGGTCCCGTTATACGAGCATTCGGTATACGAGAATCCGATGATACGAGATGTGTAAATTAGGGTCCATTTTCAATATACGAGATCGAAAATCCAATGATACGACATTCAAACTGGGGTGAGTAAAATTATCAAGTTCAAAATGCGCGCCCTACCACTCCCGGGCTGGACAAAGGGGCATTTGGTTGACCCCAGTGAGGTCACCCCTAGCAAGCCGTGACCTGAAGGGTAATTAAGCATATGGCGCGGCCTGACATTTAGGGGTAATTAGCAGGTGTGCGGCCCCAACCTTGGGACCGCAGTCAGGTCACCCCTAGCAAGGCGTGACCTGAAGGGTAATTAAGCAAATGGCGCGGCCTGACCTTTAGGGGTAATTAGCAGGTGTGCGGCCCCAACCTTGGGACCGCTACACTACCTTATCTTGTATCACCCGGCGTCCCCTATATTACGTCTTTTTTGCTTGTTATGCATGTTTTATGTTTAATTAATGTGCAGTTATGTTATTTTGTGTGCTATTTTCTCTTTCAGAATGTTTTTTCTACAGAATAGGTAGTACAGTGTGGGTAATATAGACGCTGTGTGTTTGTTGTGTTTGCTATAGTTTATTTTAGCTTGAAAAGCATGTCTTTTTTTCTTCTTCTTTTTTAAATTGATGGGGTCCTGGAACCAAACCTATATTCTACCATTAGTTATGTGTTTCGTTATACGAGATTTCGCTTTACGAGTATGCCAGGTGGAACCGAACTGCTCGTATCTTCGGGACCTCCCTGTAGTGACGCCTGTGATTAGAGGCTCATGCCGCCCCCCTGTGTCCTCCGATGCACTCTCAATCGAAGGTAGAGTTGATGGGCAGGGCATGTGGTTGTTCTTAGGCCACTCGACAGTGCAGAAAGGTTTTGGGTTTCTTCGGGGATCGAACTCGGGTCACCGAGAACGCCAGTCTGAGACGCTAACCACTCCGCTACCGCCTCCCAAATCATAATCATATAATCATATAGAGGTAAAATCATATAGTCAGTAAATGACTTTATAATTTTAGTAAATAATTTGTAATTTACTTTAGTAAATAACTTTTAATTTACTTTAGTAAATAACTTGTAATTTACTTTAGTAAATAACTTGTAATTTACTTTAGTAAATAACTTGTAATTTACTTTAGTAAATAACTTGGTAATTTTACTCACCCCAGTTTGAATGTTGTAGCATTGGATTTTCGATCTCGTATATTGAAAATAGACCCTAATTTACACATCTCGTATCATCGGATTCTCGTATATCGAATGCTCGTATAATGGGACCTCCCTGTAGTGACTATTAGTGTTATGGAGTGGTCGCTGCAAGAATGTCTCCCTGTCACCTCAACACCTTAAATCACCCTTATTTAAGGTGAAACACGGTGCTACACTGACCTAAATAGTGACACGTGTATAGAACAATTCATCACAACCATATATTATACATAATAATGAGCAATAGTCATGATAATAAGCGATACCTTCGACAGCCACGGCCTGTGTCGGGCTTGTTGTTGTTCTTCTTCTTCTTGTGACCTCTTCTGCTTAGGATCGCTTTGTAGGTCTGTCAAACTCCAGCTCGAGCTTGACCCATATCTCCTTCTTTGCCACTGTAGCCCTTTACTCATATGTATGAATAATAGGCATTAAAATGCCATTATATGTCTACATTCACCTAGAATAATGATATTTCATAGCATACCAAGCAGTAATGAGCGAGCCTGGATACTTACTACCTCTCCTAATACCAGTCCCGAACAGTCGTGGGTGAGTGTGCCAATCCCTGATGTAGCGCCAGTCACTGTTTACCTCCCAACATAGCTACACGGTCTGGTTGTGTTTGTGACTATTTTTCATTTATTTCACAATTTCTCCGTGTTTTTCCTATATTTTTACACTCTTAGGAAAATACCCTCGCTCTAACGGACAATCGGCTTTAACGGACCACTTCTCCCCCCTTTAAGTCCGTTAAATCGAGGGTTGACTGTACTGGTGATATTAATATACACACAACCCTCGTTTTCCCGGACTAATAGGGGGCAGCACTGGTCCGGGAACTGCAAACGACCGGGAATCGCAACAGTCCGAGGCCATTACCCACCCCCGGACGTTTATCCTACTCTAGAATTTACTATTCGGCAACCGCCAATATTAACTACACTCATACCGCGATTTACGAACACTCTATTTACGAATTTTCGAAGATACGAACAAAATTATTTTGTCCCAAAATTCGGTTTACACACGAATAATTCGAAGTTACGAACAAAAGTTCATAAATTCATAAACAAAACAAAACAAAATTTAATACATAAATAGTAAGAATATTTATAACACCTAAATATTGTAAAATAAAAAGTTCAGTAAACAGAACCATTGGCTCAGCACATCCACACACGGGGACGCTCAAGAATGTTTGTTTACATATTCTCTGACCGGTCGTGCTAGGTTTATGAACATTATTGTGTATATATATAATATATACACATATACACATAGACATTTCAGTGATTATTTCAGTGAATGATGCCTCCCAAGCATGGTGCCAGTGCTAGTGTGGGTGGTCCTAAGCCCAGGAAAGCCAGAAAAGCCATAACACTAGACTATGATAGCGATTCTCAAGAAATTTGACGAAGGCGTGCGAGTGAAGGACATGGCTAATTGGTTTAGCCTTTCCCCGTCGACTGTCGTAACTATTAAGAAGGACAAGGAGAAGATTATGTCAAGTGCTAAAAGTGCTACCCCTTTGAGTGCATTAAAAAAGTGACCACGGGAAGAACAGAGGCGATGCAGGTCACAAGAGGAAGAAGAGTGAGGCGCTCGTAAACACTTGTCTCTCGCCTCCTTATGAACAACATGTCATTATCTCCAAAAGTAATGATTTGCGACAGAAGCTCATAGAGAAAATGTTTCCTAGAATCCAATAAGATAAACAGAAACCAGACTGTGTACCGTAGATAACATGGATGTAATAAGGGAAGTATTAACGCCACCACACGTCTGTAAATCGAAGAAAAAAAAGTTGTCCTGGCGACTTTAGTGTTATCTACAGTAGGGAGTTTCGGTCCAAAGAGGAACATATCTCAAATTAAATAATGGGGTTAAATGGGAAAAATATACATTCAATTTACGAATTTTCGATTTACAAAATTTTTCAGGAACGTAACCCATTCGTAAATCGAGGTGGCCGTGTATCCCGCCGCGGACTTTTACGTCATTTTGTTGTTGTTTTTAGGGCTGCGAGGATCCCTTGGGGAACACTATGAGCCCTGGTGATGTCCTATGATGCTATGACAGGTGCTGTAGTTGACTTGTCTTCCTCAGGAAGAGGTGAGGCGGATGACAGCGTGTTGCCGGGAGGGTTGGACGCCTTCCGCCACCAGCAGGGTGGGCAGGTCATAGGTGGTGACATTCAGGGTGAGTTGTTGAGAGCGTAGCACTACATTGTGGGAGTGGAAGCGCACACACTGCAGCAGAAAGTGTTCAATAGTCTCAGAGACTTTCCTGCACCAGGGGCAGTGGGGGTCAGGGGACTGACGGAGGCAGTGCAGGTGAACCGTGAGTGTCGTGTGTCCAAATGTGAACAATAAGACCGCTGAGCATGCTGCCACCTGCCGGGAGGCCAGCCGCCGCCAGCAGGGTGGGCAGGTCAAAGGAGGCGACGTTCAGGGTGAGGAGTTGAGAGCGTAGCACTACATGGTGGAAGTG
Organism: Chionoecetes opilio; assembly: GCA_016584305.1. Lineage (NCBI taxonomy): Eukaryota > Metazoa > Arthropoda > Malacostraca > Decapoda > Majidae > Chionoecetes > Chionoecetes opilio. The sequence goes on along the minus strand of JACEEZ010001228.1, from coordinate 68,883 downwards.
GAAGCACGGACACTGCAGCAGAAAGTGTTCAATAGTCTCAAAGACTTTCCTGCACCAGGGGCAGTGGGGGTCAGGGGACTGACGGAGGCGGTGCAGGTGAACCGTGAGTGTCCTGTGCCCAAATGTAAACAATACGACCACTGAGCATGCTGCCACCTGGCGGGAGGCGTGGACACTGAACAGGGGTGACAGGAGACGCTCGGACCGCCGGACAACTTTGTCGATTTACGGACTGGACCAGGCATTTGTCCGGGACTCTGACGTATCCCCGGACCTCGGATTTTGACCGGCAAATACGATATCCGGGAAATGGAGATCCAGGAAAAGGAGGGTTGTGTGTACAACAAAAATTGTGAATTACCACTAACCAGCTGACTAAGATGATTTAGAAAATCTTACTTATGGCCTAGAGCAGTGTTCTTCAAACTTTTTTCATCTCGACCCAGTTTGATTTTATGCAATACATTCATGACCACGGTGGACCCACAAACTGAGCAGCTTCACACCACTGTGTTACAGGCAGTGGATGCCGATCCTCCCATTGACGAAGTCAGAGAGGCTGTAGCAAAGTTGAGGGGTGGAAAGGCTGCTGGTGTTTGTAATATCAGTGCGGAGCTCCTCAAAGCTGGGGGTGAGGCCATGATCTGTGGGTTGCATGCTGTCCTGACTGCCGTGTGGCAATCAGGTACCATTTCTCCTGACTGGAAAAGGGTACTGGTCGTCCCTATCTGGAAAAGGAAAGGGGACCGTCAGGACTGCAACAATTACCACGGTATTACACTGCTCAGCGTGCCAGGCAAGGTGCTTGCCCATCTATTACTGACACTGATCCGCAGTCATCTGCTGAAGCATCAGAGACCTCAGCAGTCTGGGTTCACGCCTGGTAAGTCATCAACGGACCGTATCCTAGCGCTTCGTGTCCTGGTGGAACGCCGACATGAGTTTCGACAGGGGATACTTGCAGCCTATGTTGATCTCTAGAAGGCGTTTGACTCAGTGCATCGTGAGTCACTCTGGAAACTTCTGCGACCGCGGGATTCCTGCAAGGACTATTGGTTTGATGACTGGTCTGTATTCTGGTCAGTGAAAATAACGGTAAAAGAGTGCAAGAGAAGCAACATGTCGATGCAACATGAAGACAAGAGCAAGAGAAGCAACAGATGAAGTGTCTTCATCTGTGTCATATTATGGCTATAAATGAACAAATTACAAAAATATCAACAGAGTGGCGACCAACACTAAGGTATGTTCTGAGTGTCCTTCCGCCGTCGTCGTCGCCCGAAAAAAAACCAAGTAGCGAAATTTGAAACCGTATATACTTGCAGATACAAAGCATAAAACAACACTGAAACAGGGTAGATTATACAGTCATGATATAAACTACTGTGTATCATCTTTAGTGGCACATACACATCAGTAGTGATGCTACAATTCGTAATATTTGGCAGCTGGCGACATTATTGCAGCTGGCGACTAAAGTGTTATCTACGGTACACAATTGGAAGTCCTGGTTTCTCTTTACATTATTGGATTCTAGGAAACATTCTCTCTATGAGCTTGTCGCAAATCATTACTTATGGAGATAATGACATGTTGATCATAGGGAGGCGAGAGACAAGTGTTTACGAGTGCCTCACTCTTCTTCCTTCTTCTTGTGACCTGCATCGCCTCTGTTCTTCTCTTACCGCAGACACTTTTTTAATGCAGATTTGACTTTAGTTAGTATGTTAAAGCATGGGATTAGGTCTCTCTGAGTTTCTGTAACAAATCATTACTTTTGGAGATAATTAAATGTTGTTCATAGGGAGGCGAGAGACAAGTGTTTACGATTACGAACGCCTCACTCTTCTTCCTCTTGTGACCTGCATCACCTGTTCTTCCCTTACCGCGGACACTTTTTTAATGCAGATTTGACTTTAGTTAGGAGGTTAAAGCGTGGGATTAGGTCTCTCTATGAGCTTCTGTAGCAAATCATTACTTTTGGAGATAATGACATGTTGTTCATAGGGAGGCGAGAGACAAGTGTTTACGAGCGCCTCACTCTTCTTCCTCTTGTGACCTGCATCGCCTCTGTTCTTCCCTTAGCGCGGACATTTTTTTAATGTAGATTTGACTTTAGTTAGGAGGTTAAAGGGTGGGATTAGGTTAGGTTAGGTTAGGTTAGAGAGTGAGTCAAGGGGGGGGCTAGGCTAGTTTAATTTTCATATCTCCTATATCACTCCTTCCTATTAAAAACATCTTATATCTCCGAAAGTAGTGATTTGCGACGGAAGTTCATAGAAAATGCTTCTTAGAATTCATTAAGGTATACAGAAACCATAGTCCCAATTGTGTAGGGAATTTCGGTCCTAGCATAAAAATTTACTCTTATTTCTTCTATTTTTTTTATTCCATAAGCCACCATGGGACCTAAGAAAGGTAGTGAAAGCTTAAATGCGAAAAGGAAAATAGTGAAAACAACAATAGAGGTGAAGAAAAAGATCATACAGAAGCATGAAAATGGTGTTCGCGTCTCGGATCTGGCTTTGCAGTTCAGCTTAGCAAAGTAATCAATCTGTACCATTCTCAAGAACAAAGAAGTAATAAAGGATGCTAATGTTGCCAAAGGAGTGACTGTGATCACCAAGCAAAGATCGCAGACCTTAGAAGTAGAAAAGTTTCTATTGATTTGGATCAACGAAAAGCAGTTGGCCGGCGACGGTATTTCGGAGGCTCTCATTTGTGAGAAAGCAAGGCTTTTGCACCAGGATTTGCTGAAGAAAACCCCAGGTTCAAGTTCTGAGACTAATGTGTTTAAGGCTAGTCGAGGATGGTTTGAAAAGTTTAAGATGCGAAGTGGCATACACAGCGTGGTTCGGCATGGACAGGCTTCATGTGCGAACAAAAAAGATGCGGAAGAGTTTGTGAAAGAGTTTGGTGACTATGTGACTGACGTATGTGACTGTTGAGGGTTTTATCCCCCCGGCAAGTGTTTAATTGTGATGAAACCGGACTGTTTTGGAAAAAAATGCCAAACAGAACTTACATAACCCAAGAGGAAAAGGCTTTGCCTGGACACAAGCCTATGAAGGACAGGCTAACACTTTTGTTTTGTGGCAATGCTAGCAGCGATTGTAAGGTGAAACCATTACTCGTGTATCATTCGGAGAACCTCCGGTTGTTTAAGAGAAACTACGTCATGAAAAGTAAGTCGTCCGTTACGTGGAGGGCTAACAGTAAGGCCTGGGTGACCAGACAATTTTTCCTGGAATGGGTCTATGAAGTTTTTGCTCCTAGTGAGGAAATACCTTAATGAAAATAAATTGCCACTGAATTGCCTGCTTTTGATGGACAATGCTCCTGCACACCCACCAGCCATGGAGGCCGAGTTACCGGAAGAGCTCGACTTCATCACCGTGAAGTTTCTGCCTCCTAATACGACTCCATTGATTCAGGCGATGGATCAACAGGTCATTTCTAACTTTAAGAAGTATTACACGAAAGCACTTTTTCAAAGGCGCTTCGAGGTTACCTCCGACACGGAGTTAACTCTCCGTGACTTTTGGAAGAACCACTTCAATATCTTGCATTGCTTAGGTCTTATTGACAAGGCCTGGCAGCAAGTGACTCGCAGGACCTTGAACTCAGCCTGGAGGACCTCTGGCCTGATTGTGTTGCAGAGAGAGACTTCCAGTGATTTGAGACAGGGCCTACTGGAGTTGTCGATGACATCGTGTCTCTGGGCAAAAACATGGCCCTGGAAGTCGACAATGACGTCGAAGAGCTGGTGAAGGAACACAGTAACGAGTTGTCTACCGATGAACTCTAACTCCTTCAGAAGGAACAGCAAAAGATGCTTGAGGAGATGCCTCCGGAGGAAGAGGTTGGGAAGGGAAGATGTGCCTAGTGCTCTTATTAATTAAATGTGTGCAAAATGGGGTGAAGTGCAAAGTTTTGTTGAAATGTATCACCCTGATATGGCAGTAGCAAGCCGTGTCATTAACCTTTTCAATGACAATGCTATTTCTCATTTCCGTAACATTGTGAAACGTAGGCAAAAGCAAATTTCATTAGATAGGTTTTTAGTAAAAAAGTGGCCTAGCGAGTCCCAGGCAGAATCTGCTAGTAAAAAGCAGAACATTCAGGAGGTAAGAGAAAAAACTCCTGAAGTGCAGTTACCTGATGTTATTATGGAGGGGGACTCCCCTTCCAAGAAATAACATCCCTTCCCTTCCACCTCCTCTCCACCCTCCACTTGCGCCATCAAGACATCTCAGCACACGTAAGAATAAATGAAATTGTCTTTCTTATAATATAATATGATATTGCATTTATAGGCATTTTTATGCATGAAATACCGCTAAAAAGATTAAAAAATGGTCTTTATTTTGGGGGTCAGGAACGGATTAATCCATTTTACATTGTTTCTTATGGAAAAATATGTTTCGGTTTTAGAACAACTTTTGGGAACGAATTATGTTCGAAAACCGAGGGCATGTCTGTAAATGTAAACAATCGGTACCGATCGATACTTCTGATCGAGTGTTTTGTTGTCGTTTTTCTTCCGTCTTTCGTCCTCTACCCCTAGCCCATAATCCTCCCCTCTTGTGCATAACAGCTTGATGATAATGGATGATTCCTTATAATGAATAGTAAAGCACAAACGAAGAAACTAAGGTATGTAATGTAGTTATAAAAACAATTAAAACACCTACAGCGCGAGTAGGTGGTGAGATTTGGTGGTAAACCTGCACGCTCGCCCACGACTGCTCGGACTAGAATTAGGAGAGGTAGTACCGTATTTTACGGCTTATAAGACGCTGCATCTTGGAAGACGCACCCTGATTTTGGAAAGAAATTTCTAAGAAAAAAGAAAAGAAAAGAAACAGATTTTTTACCGGTAAGCAGTAGTAAAATATACCGATTTTTTCGGTAAGCGGTGGTCCGGTGTCTTTCTGTTTCTCTGTTCCCATGTTCTTTGGCGTATCGTACAACTTTTAGCTTGTATGCGACAGTATGAATTCATTGTTTTGATGAATTTACCATGCGTGATAATTTCCAGGACTGAAAACAGCTTGTGATACGTGTGACAGCCTGGTGGTAAATGATACATCAATACAAGCAGACGATAGTTGGCGCTGCTGGCGCCGAGACTCCGAGGCGGAATATCACAGCATGAGGACAGATTAGTTGATTTGAATGTCTGATGGTATTTGAAATACTTGTAACAGGTACCGTATTTTACGGCTTATAAGACGCTATAAGACACACCCTGATTTTGGAAAGAGCTTTCTAAGAAAACAAAAACTACAGATTTTCTACCGATAAGCGGTAGTAAAATCTACCGAATTTCTCAGTAGGCGGTGGTCCTAAGTTTCTTTCTGCTGCTCTGTTCCCATGTTCTTTGGCGTATCGCACAACTTTTAGCTTGTATGCGATAATTTCCAGGACTGAAAAGAGCTTGTGATACATGTGACAGCCTGGTGATATATGATACATCATCACTAGCAGACGATAGTTGACGCTGTTGGCGCCAATCTGCCTAGGCGTTAAGGCTCCCGCCAGTACCGTAGTAAACATCACAGCGTGAGGACAGATTAGTTGATTTTAATGTCTTATGGTATTCAAAATACTTGTAACAGGTAAGTACTGATGTTACAACATGTAAGAGGCTGAATTGAATAGCTACCTAAGCTAACCTTCTACAACATTCGTCTTGGAAGACGCATGAGTATATTTCAGGGTATTTTTTAGGGGAAAAAAGTGCGTCTTATAAGCCATACAGCCAAATTCCCAACATCCGACCTCCAAACATCCGACTTGTCCAAACAACCCGACTTTTTTCACCACCACATTGTGTCTTGTTTTGGCCATTTATTTTACTTAAGTTTTTTTTTAGTTTTTAGAAAACATTGATTTGTGGCTTTATTTATGCATGAATTTTACTTTCGCGTATACCACTGGATCGGCCTTCAAGAGCTGCATCTGTTATGTTCTATACCATTTTGTCCTTACGTTTATGGTTACTGTGATATCTGAACATCCAACTATTCCAATTATCCGACCTACCTTCGGTCCCCCCAAGGTCGGATAATTAATACTTAGCTGTATAATACGGTAAGTCTCCAGGTTGCTCATTACTGCTTGGTATACTATGAAATATCATTTTTCTAGGTGAATGTAGACATATAATCGCATTTTAACCCCTTCTCTGCTGATATAAAATAAATAGGCCTACCCCCCTGCGCGGCAGGTTTAATCAAAATTAAAAATAATGACATCATATTTAAAGTGCCTAAATGAATAGGATGCTCATTCCATATCAGAAAATCAATGTTTCGTCTTGGTGGAGGCTACCAACTAAGTGAGGAGTTGCATCAGAGTGCAGCAACAGGGCCGTGACCGTGCTGCCAGACGCACAATGAAACCACTTACTACTCAACATAATACAGATAATTTTGGTACATAAATGCTTCATTCATTAATGCATTAATTCATTCATGCTTCTGTTTTATATGCATCAAGAATATGTTGAATATCTTGACTATTTAGCCTTGCCATTGAAGTAGAGGGTGCGGCAGCGTCAACACGTCGTACTGTACCGCTTGACCTTATTACCGTAAATGGCGGCTTATAAGTCGACCAGGCGTACAAGTCGACCCCAAGATTATTAGCTCAAGATTATGGGTTAGGCCTATACTAGCCATATAAGTCGGCCCCCAAAATACGGTAGGCTACTACAAGCCAAAGCTTGAATGTGGAGAGGCTACGGAACGGTATACCTGTCGCAAAAACACATAACACCACACCACTTATATGAAGATATGAATATTTACTATAGGTCCGCCTCTTGTTTTCACTTGAAAAACACCATACAGGGAGGTCCCGAAGATACGAGCAGTTAGGTTCCAGCTGGCATACTCGTAAAGCGAAATCTCGTATAACGAAACACATAACTAATGGTAAAATATAGGTTTGGTTCCAGGACCCCAACAATTATATAAAAAAAAAAAAAAAAAAAAAAAAAAAAAAAAAAAGACATGTTCTTCAAGCTATCATAAAATTTGGTAATATTTAGTAGGGGTGCGAGAACCCCTTGAGGAATCCTATGATCCCTGGTGATATCCTATGGTGCTATCACATGCGTGGGAGCTGACCTGACTTCTTCAGGAAGGCACATATTATACAGCTGATAACGGGGTGTTGTGTTGTGCGGGCGGCAGCCGATGTCCGCCGCCAGCGGAGATCTCCTTGGTAATTATTTAGTAGGAAAGCGAGGACCCTTTGAGGAATCCTATGATCACTGGTGATATCCTATGGTGCTATCACAGGCGTAGGAGCTGACTGTCTTCTTCAGGAAGGCACAGGTGAGGCGGATGACGGCAGTTTTTGAGAGAGGCGGCGGACGGGGCAGGCCGCCGCCTCCTCCGCCAAGGTAGGTTTGGGCAGGCTTAAACGTCTTATCACTCGTTTTTATACAACTTAGTGATTATGGTGAGATGTTATATCCACGTGTCATTATCTAAATCAATGTAGCACCGTGTGTCACCTTAAATAAGGGTGATTTAAAGATGTTATGATGAGGTGACTGCTGGCCGAGCTGGCGGGGCAGAGAGTGACGGAGAAATACTTGCCGCAGAGCCGCTCCATATCACAAATATTCACCATTTTAACACACATACACACCTTCTACCACCAATACACTAGCAACACAGGCTCCTTACTTATATATCTTACTATCTGATACATTAAAACTACTTAAAACGCAAGCATTCAAAATAAAACGAGAATTAGTTTTAGATGACGGGGACAGAAGGCGGAGAGGCAGTCTGGCATGTCATTCTTCCCCGGAAATATGTATCGCTGGCTTGTTATTGGTCGAGAAGTTTTAAAAACTGTTTGTCATTGGCTGGTGACGGATGACGCCTTAGCCAGTCACAACCTTCCTACTCGTTTACGACCTATCGAGGGAGCTTTCAATCAGCTTTGTAGCTTCCGTCATTAGGGAAAGTAGTATCTAGGTAGTGCGAGAGCAGGTTGTTGCTGGCCATACTACCTCCGTTGCTGGCTTCTCGCCCAGGGTTGTGAATTTTTGTAGGCCACATTGTCGTACTGAGCCACCAGAATTATCATATTTTCAGATTGATTATCGTACAACCTTAGGTAAAATCATATACAGGGAGGTCCCGAAGATACGAGCAGTTAGGTTCCACCTGGCATACTCGTAAAGCGAAATCTCGTATAACGAAACACATAACTGATGGTAAAATATAGGTTTGGTTCCAGAACCCCATCAATTTATTAAAAAAAAATTAAACAAAAAGACATGTTTTTCAAGCTAAAATAAACTATAGCAAACACAACAAACACACAGCGTCTATATTACCCACACTGTACTACCTATTCTGTAGAAAAAACATTCTGAAAGAGAAAATAGCACCCAAAATAACATAACTGCACATTAATTAAACATAAAACATGCATAACAAGCAAAAAAGACGTTGTAATGTAGGGGACGCCGCGTAATACAAGAGAAGGTAGTGTAGCGGTCCCAAGGTTGGGGCCGCACACCTGCTAATTACCCCTAAAGGTCAGGCCTTGCCATATGCTTAATTACCCTTCAGGTCAAGCCTTGCTGGGGGTGACCTGACTGCGGTCCCAAGGTTGGGGCCGCACACCTGCTAATTACCCCTAAATGTCAGGCCGCGCCATATGCTTAATTACCCTTCAGGTCACGGCTTGCTAGGGGTGACCTCACTGGGGTCAACCAAATCCCCCTTTGTCCAGCCCGGGAGTGGTAGGGCGCACATTTTGAACTTGATAATTTTACTCACCCCAGTTTGAATGTCGTATCATTGGATTTTCGATCTCGTATATTGAAAATAGACCCTAATTTACACATCTCGTATCATCGGATTCTCGTATACCGAATGCTCGTATAACGGGACCTCCCTGTAGTCAGTAAATGACTTTATAATTTTAGTAAATAACTTGTAATTTACTTTAGTAAATAACTAGGTAATTTTACTCACCCCAGTTTGTTTGTCGTAACATTGGATTTTCGATCTCGTATATTGAAAATAGACCCTAATTTACACATCTCGTATCATCGGATTCTCGTATATCGAATGCTCGTATAACGGGATTTCCCTGTAGTCCCTTGATAGTATCGCTACATACTGTATATTATAGTAAAACACGGTAATACCTAAGACTAGACTGCACTTACCGGTGTCCTCCGCCATTTGCATTCGCTAGTGTTTATACTTTGTGTATCAGCTGTTTCCATCAGCTGGTGGAAACAGCTGTGGGTGGAACTGCCGCTAAACCTCTTCTCCAGTTATCGCTTCTGCTCTGGAAGTGGCGCATATTGTGGTTATCTGACTGGAATTACGGTAGTTGGTGTACAGCGATTGTTAGTAGTGTTGTTCCACTTGTTTGCCACTCAGTGGTAAAGGTTTGCATTTTATCCTTGCCGTATAAGTCGACCCCTAGTTATGGAGAGATTTTTTCAGGCTCAAAGAGTCGACTTGTACGCCGCCATTTACGGTAGTCACACTAAATCACTCAAGCAGAAAAAGGTTCAATTATATCGCAACACTTGACACTGTTGCCATACAAGACTATTACAGCGAATATTTACCCACAACATTATTGAGCGTGGAGTTTAAATAAAGAAACCCTATCTGTTCCAACCGCAGTGAACACTTAGACAGCTGAAAGACCGTATTTGTGCCAGCCGCACTGAGCCGCAGTGAAGGGGTTAATGGTTATTATTCATATATATAAGTAAAGAGATGAAAATACAAGCAAGACGTCTCATCCACGTCTGGCAGCGCGGCCGCGGCAGGCGGCAGCAGCATCATGATGGCGGAGACAAACACCAAGATCTCCTTCTTGGTGTTGTTTGTAGGACTGCGAGACCCCTTGAGGAACCCTATGATCCCGGGTGACATCCTATGATGCTATCACAGGCGTGGTAGCTGACCTGTCTTCAGGAAGGCACAGGTGAGGCGGATGACAGCGTGTTGTCCCCTGAGAGGTAGGCAGGCAGGGCAGGCAGGGCTGGTCGCTGGCCTGCCGCCGCCAGCAGAGTGGGAGGGTTTTATGGTCTATTACTCGTTATTATACATCGTAGTGATTATTGTGAGCTGTTATATACACGAGTCATTACTTAGGTCTTGTGTAGCACTGCGTGTCACCATAAATAAGGGTGATTTAAAGGTTTTTGGGTGGCAGGGCAGCCAGTGACGGAGAAACATTCTTGTTGTGGCCACCCAGACCTTTAGTAGGGGCAGCAGGGCTGCGAGGACCCCTTGATGAGCCCTATGAGCCCTGGTGATATCTTATGATGCTATCACAGGCGTGGTAGCTGACCTGTCTTCTTCAGGATGGGTCAGGTGAGGCGGATGACGGCCTGTTGTCATGAGAAGGCAGGCAGGGTGGCGGGCAGGGCAGGCCGAGGGAGGCTTGTGGATACGGTAGTACGAGCAGGTAGTATCTAGGTGCTGGGAGAGCAGGTGATAGCTGGAGATACCACCTCTGTTGCTGGGTCCGGGCCCTGGCGGGAATTGGCAGAGTGGCGGCCCTCTCGCGGCTGTATGCATAATGTTTGCAAGCGCCATTCAAACTCCTTATATTTCGTATTTTTTTATTATATTTTATTTCATTTCATAAACTAATTTATCATTATTTATCTCAAGGGTTGAGAAACCGCGAGAAATCATATCCGCGAGCCTGAAACCCGTGAGCATGAAGGGTTTACTGTACAGTGGGCATTTGGCGAGTTTCAGCTTGGCGAAACAAAGTATTGGCGATAGGTTGGATATGGTACCAGAATCCGAATTTGGCGCTTCAAATTCACTTTTGGCGAGACGTACGCTGATGTCACGGAATGACGTCGGCCTTGAATGCACTGCCTGCAAGCGACCATGTTGGGTGTTTGTTATCTACCCAGCAGCCATCTTGACGACTGCGCTGTTTTTTGCTCCAAGTGACGGTATCTTTGGCGTTTCGCGCTAAGACTATGGCATCTACTAGTAATGGTTAGGGGTGGTGGTTCGAGGAAGCCAGGTGACGATAAGGACAAGGGAAAAAAAGCGGAGAAACGAGAGTGGAGGAAAGGTAAACACACAGCCACAACCACCTCCGCCTACACAACCACAACACTCACTCGTCTCACCAGGCCTAACTCTAAAAAATTCATTGTAAATAACATCTGTTATCTATTATCTATAGTCTTTTGTATGGCTGTTAATGTTTCATGTATAATGTCTTTGCTTTTAAGCAGTTAAGGTACGAAAATGGAGGTCAAAAGGGAGAACTCGGGCCTGGTCAAAGACTAATGGATAATTTTCCCATTGAAAGTACTATTCACGTTTGGCAAAATTCATTTTTGGCGCTGGTTTGGCTAGACTAATTTAATCGCCAAATGTGAGGGACCACTGTACATACAGGGTGCGTACGGTAATTATTTCGTACTTTCAGGGACACCGTGTGGAAAGACGCCGGTGACTACACCACTCAAAACAAAAACAACTGATCAGTATACATCGAGACTTTGTCCCAGCAACACCTTGCATCCATGGAGAGCTTTACATTTCCTCATCTATGGAAAAGGCACGCGGTGCTTATGTTGATCTCTGCCGGACACAGCAGCAGCAAGATCTCAGAACTGCTAAAAGTGACTGAACAGTTCGTCAGGACCGTCAGGAGGGAGTTGATTTCGTCTGACTACGATTATGAAGGTGTTGCCGAGAGGAAACATCATTCTCGACGATCGTACACCATCAGGGACGCCGAATTAGTCACCAAATTGCAAGCCATGGTTGACGAAGACCCCAGCCAGTCCATGAGGTCCATTGCCAGAGAGCTGCACGTGTCTGAGGGCACCGTAAGGAAGTGTGTGCAAGAGGATATCAGATACAAGTCATACAAGATGCGTAAGGGTCAACTCCTCTCTGCAAAGATGCAGGAGAACCGCTTCAAGAAGAGCAAGAAGATGCTCAACAAACTGAAGCACCCTCTGGAGAAGGACATGCTCTGGTTCTTTTCAGACGAAAAGAACTTCTGCCAGGACCAGACCCACAACTCTCAGAACAACAGGTGGTTGGCTGTCTGTCCCAAGGATGTGCCAAGGGTCATGCAAACCAAGTTTCCTGCAATTGTCATGGTGTTTGGGGTAGTCTGCAGCAAGGGCCAAGTCATGCCCCCGTTTTTCTTTCCCCAGGGGGCTCAGGGTGAACACCGAAGTGTACATCGACGTCCTGCAGACCCATGTGAAGCCGTGGATTGAGGAAGTAGCTGCTGGTAGACCCTACATGTGGCAACAGGACTCGGCACCATGTCACACCTCTAGGAAATCTCAGAAATGGCTCTCCGACAATTTCTACGACTTCGCTGCCCCTGATGTGTGGGCCCCCTAACTCACCTGACCTCAACCCTATGGACTATTTTGTGTGGGGCGCAGTTGAACGGGATACTAACCACACCCCATGCAAGAGTAAGGCTGATCTGATCAGTCAGATCAAGGTCGTTTTTACCAATCTCTCAAAGGAGGTCGTGGAGAAGGCCTGCGCCAGGTTTCGAGGTCGTATCGAGGACGTCATTGATGCCAAGGGTGGATTCATCGAGTAAAGGGACACCAGAAGAGTACTGAACCAGAGTCAGTTTTCTTTTTTGAAATAAATGCATTTTCTACTGAATTATGACTTTTTTTGTGAGAGCCTAAAAAACTAAACAATTACCGTACGCACCCTGTATATTTATTTTTTCTCTCGTGGCGTAAAAACAAAATGACTTTAACTGGGACAACATTAAATGAGGTTCAACTGTACTGTTATATATTACATGCACAAGTAAACAATGCCATCAACACTACCGTATGTGATCTTTGACTGTAAACTTACTGTATATCTGTACTAGAAAGAAAATATGCACTTTTTAAGGTCAAAATGATCTACAAGTGCCTTCGGCACCACACAACATCGTTTTTTTATTTTACATCACACAGGACTGGCCAAGGACAAAAAAAAAAAGAGGTATCACAAAGCCCACTTAGTTGACAGTCCCTATAAAGAAGACAGTAAGGGAATAAAGAAAGGGGGGTGGGCTAATTTAGTTCGGGAGGTGTCTTGTTACTCTTCTCTTGAAAAGATTTGTCATAGGATGGGAAAAATAGAAACAGGAAGAGAGTTCCAGAGTTTACCAGTGAAAGGGATGAAAAAATAAAGATACTGATTAACTCTTGCATTAGGAAGGTAAGACAGAATAGGGATGAGAATGAGTAGAAAGTCCTGTGCAGCGAGGCCGCGGGAGTGGGGGAGGCATGCAGTTAGCAAGTTCAGAAAAGCTGTGAGCATGAAAATAACGGTAGAAGATAGCAAGCGAAGCAACATTGCGGCGATGATTTAAAGATTGAAGACAGTCAGTCAGAGGAGGGGAGTTGATGAGACAAAAAGCTTTTGACTCAACCCTGTTTAGGAGAGCTGTATGAGTGGATCCTCCCCAAACATGTGAGACATACTCCATACATGGGCGGATAAGGTCCCTGTACAGAGCAAGCAACTGCGAGGGAGAAAAAAAAGGATGCAGACGCCACAGGACACCTAACTTCTTAGAAGCTGTTTTAACAAGAGAAGAGATGTGAGATTTCCAGTTCAAATTTTTAGTAAAGGACAGTCCAAGAATCTTCATTGTGGAAGGAGATAGTTGAGTGTCATTGAAGAAGAGAGGATAGCTATTTTTTTTTTTTTTTGCCTATAGCGCCTGTAGTCTTGATGTTGGTCGAACTCGCCCGTTGGTGGTGCAGGCTGGATTTTTATAGTGACACCTGTGGTCTCAGGTGAAGATCCCATTTTCTATGATGTTCTTGATCTTCAGTTTAGGCACATGCAGCCCCTAGAGTCCACCGTCACATTCGCAATCGGCAGACAGGTATACGCTGAATGTGGGTTGCTTCGGTCACTCGACGATGGCTTTGACAGTAGCTCCTTGGTGAGACTTGAACTCGGGACCTTCTGCTCCCCTACCAGGCTCTTGAAAGAGTTGCCCCTGGCAGGATTCGAACTCGGGACATTGAGTTCAGCACTCCAAGATGCTTACCACTTGGCCACCGCCTCCCCAAGCCTCCCGCATCTGGTATGTTTTGTCGAGTAGATGGGTGAAGAAATTGGGTTTTTGAGGCATGGAACAAAACAAGGTTTGCTTTGCCCCAATCAGAAATTAGGCGCTCGATGGCATCTCTCCATGAATAACTTAGTTCCTGTTGAGATGGATGTCTAATAAACGACGTTGAAAAATGCAGGGTAGAATCATCAGCGTAGGAGTGGAAAGGGCTTTGAGTTAGACTTAGAAGATCATTAATGAATAAAAAATAATAGAAAGAGTGGGTGATAGGACAGAACCCTGAGGAAAACCACTATTGATAAACTTAGGAGAAGAACAATGTCCATCTATAGTTGCTGCAATAGAACGGTTTGAAAGGAAACTTAAGATGAAGGTACAGAGAGGAGAGAAACCGAATGAGGGTAGTTTGGAAATTAAAGATTTGTGCCAGACTCAGATGTCAAGGGCAACAGCAAAAGCTTCACCGCCACTCCTAAAGGAGGATGACTAAGATTCAGTTAGAAAAGCTAGAAGCTCGCCAGTAGATCGCCCTTTACGGAAACCATACTGATGATCAGATAGAAGATTGTGAGCAGATAGATGCTTAAGAATCTTCTTAAATATTAAGTATAGATTCAAAAGCTTTACAAAGGCAGGAAGTCAAAGCTATAGGACGGTAGTTTGAAGGATTAGAACGGTCATCCTTCTTAGGAACAGGTTGGATGCGAGCAAACTTCCAGCAAGAAGGAAAGTGGAAGTAGATAGACAAAGACGGAAAAGTTTGACCAGGCAGGGTGCAAGCACAAAAGCACAGTTTTTGAAAACAATAGGAGGGACTCCGTCAGGACCAGACCGTAAGCCTTCCGAGGATCTAGGCCAGAAAGGCCAAAGAAAACATCATTACGAATTATCTTAATATCAGGCATAATATAGTCAGAGGGTGGAGGAGGAGGAGGAACAAACCCTTCATCATTCATCAACTAGAGTGTAATTTTCAGCCAAGGTTTGAGCAAAGAGTTCAGCTTTAGAAATAGATGAGACAGCTGTGGAACCATCTGGGTGAAGCATAGAAGGAAAAGATGAAGAAGAAAAATTGTTGTTAGAGATGTTACATGCCTGAAGTCACGAGAGTAATTCGATTAAAAAAAATTGACATTTTCTATGAATGAAGGAGTTTTGGTAAGTTGAAGTAAAGATTTGGTAATCCTATCCTGGTAATTTTGGTAATCCTATCACATATCTTGGTAAGATAGGTAAGTGTTGCGACCTCATTTTCATGATTATTATTTTTTCTTCAAGTCTAAATTGGGGTGCATCTAACACACCAAAGCGTCAGTAGACGGCAGAAAATACAATACTTTGTATAAATGTAGTTAATATTTGGCATAGTTGGATGTGATAATGGCTTTTAATGGATTTAGGTCGCTAAACGTCTGTAGAACTTAATGTAAACATATAATTTGAACATCAAAGAACACAATTTAAAGAGTACTTAAACGAGCAAATAAAGAATAAAAGAACTTTAAATACAGTTGAGAGAAAGCATGATGGGAAGTAATAATAGGATGTAATGGGTTGCCCTCCCTGACCCAGCAAAACAATAACAAAGTGGCACACTTCAGAGAATGTATAATGTATATTGATGAAAAAGTAACATACACTATGAATAAACAAATAAGAACAAATCTTACTTAATATAACACCATCTTTGGTGCTTATCTTTTCCTGTATTATCTCGATAGGAACATGTGCTCTCTCTGAACAACATACACACAACCCTCGTTTTCCCGGACTAATAGGGAGGAGCACTGATCCGGGAACCGCAAACGTCCGGGAATCGCAACAGTCCGAGGCCATTACCCACCCCTGGACGTATATCCTACTCTAGTATTTACTGTCCGGCAACCGCCAATATCAACTACCCCGCCGCGGACTTTTACGTCACTTTGTTGTTGTTTTTAGGGCTGCGAGGATCCCTTGGGGGAACACTATGAGCCCTGGTGATGTCCTATGATGCTATCACAGGCGCTGTAGTTGACCCGTCTTCCTCAGGAAGGCACAGGTGAGGCGGATGACAGCGTGTTGCCGGGAGGGGTGGACACCAGCCGCCGCCAGCAGGGTGGGCAGGTCACAGGTGGCGACGTTCATGTTGAGGAGTTGAGAGCGTAGCACTACACGGTGGGAGTGGAAGCGCGGACACTACAGCAGAAAGTGTTCAATAGTCTCAAGAGACGTTCCTGCACCAGGGGCAGTGGGGGTCAGGGGACTGACGGAGGCGGTGCAGGTGAACCGTGAGTGTCGTGTGCCCAAATGTAAACAATACGACCGCTGAGCATGCTGCCACCTGGCGGGAGGCCAGCCGCCGCCAGCAGGGTGGGCAGGTCACAGGTGGCTACGTTCATGTTGAAAGGTTGAGAGCGTAGCACTAAATGGTGGGAGTGGAAGCGCGGACACTGCAGCAGAAAGTGTTCAATAGTCTCAGAGACATTCCTGCACCAGGGGCAGTGGGGGTCAGGGGACTGACGGAGGCAGTGCAGGTGAACCGTGAGTGTCGTGTGCCCAAATGTAAACAATACGACCGCTGAGCATGCTGCCACCAGGCGGGAGGCGCGGAAACTGACCAGGGTTGACAGGAGACGTTCGGACCGCCGGACAACTTTGTCGATTTACGGACTGGACCAGGCATTTGTCCGGGACTCTGACATATCCCCGGACCTCGGATTTTGACCGGCAAATCCGATATCCGGGAAATGGAGGTCCGGGAAAACGAGGGTTGTGTGTAGAATGATTATGATGGCCATGTTCTTGCCTTCGTCATAAGGCCAACACAATTTTTTTTCCAGTTTAACGCACATTTAGGAATAGCAGGATTTGTACTGTCTTTTGATGGATGCCTGCTTGCCATGGTGGTTGAACTTAAGTTATATAGGGTGAGCACAAAGTGAAATAGGCAGCATATCTTTTATCTCTGGTTGAGTGTGTGGTAAAGGGGTTTGTAGCCAACATCACTGTTCAAGCTCATGATCTCACATGTAGGTGGAGCATAAGCGATCAATATAGTACAATCTGTATTTTTATACAATAAGACTATATCATAATGCATGTTTGAGATGTATAATTAATACTCTGCAAGTAGATTAATCTAAAGTATTTCAACATATTCTACAGGTGTTTAAGTTACTAATGACAAATACATATAACTTCGCACCCATCGACAACCATCACAACAATAACACCAATCTTGTGTTCCTGGGGATGCTTGTCAATAATATGGAACTTTGCTGTGATGTGTGTGTCAATGAAATTATGCCATTCAAATGAGCACCTCCGGCAAGTTATGTGGTGAGTATAAATCCAAACCAAACATGATACAAAAAAACATTGTTCACAGCAGCAAATCTAAGTGCACAATAATCTAAAGATACTCTTGTAATATCTTTAGGTTAGAATTGTTAAATATTGAAGTTTCTCATAAATGAAGCACTTTTTAGTAAATCTTAACCACTTTCTTTGCTGTCTGATGGTTCGTAGCACTATGAAATCATAGTTTCGGTACAATTTCTTCCTTTTCTATATCTCGGCTAAATTTCACTTTCATAGTCTTACCTAATATACAACCTTCCAATTACTCTAACAATCGCTTAAGTTCCGCCCCCCATGTGACATTATGAGTTTGGAAGGCAATGAGTTGCTGCAGACACCACTTCACCACATACTCGACCAGATACGAAATATGTAAACAAGCAGCGTGGTTAAGTCGAGTGAACATTGTGTGCACCGTACCTCAGCTACCCAGCACATATCATTTGACTTGTTGTAAATCAGGAATACGTATATATTAGTAAGGGTGATACACAATATTTCAAATTGGCGTAATTTGAGAAAGCGTAGATCAAGAACAGGCTGTGCATGGTAAATATATGTTCAACTCCAGCCTCTGCCAAATCTTTATGATAGCACACAGCCAAAGACTACTGTATACTGGACTTGCTACTCAGTTTGGGCTATTTCCATTAGAGCCCAATGCCGCGATTCCTGACATTTTCAAACTTCACTCCCATTTCCCTTCCTATGGTTTATCAGTATAAATGATATACTGCTTTCTTCGTAAATGTTTGTTCTATAATATCACCAAATAAAAAACTGTAAAACACACTAAAGAAAGGCCATTATGAGACACTGAAGAAATATGCATGAACTTAATATACACTTAAACTCTTCATCATTTAAAATTTTGCAAGACAACTTTTAACATGGAGCATATCAATAGAAGCAAAATTTCATTAGCTTTCCATTGATATATTTTGTTTTCTAAAAAATGAATTAGCACCATGCATAACTTAGCGTTAACTAAATAAATAACATCAATCGGGAAAATTACCCGATTGATGATGTTATTTATTTAGTTAACGCAAATTTATGCATGGTGCTAATTCATTTATCAGAAAACTAAATATATCAATGGAAAGCTAATGAAATTCCGCTTCTATTGATATGCTCCATGTTAAAAGTTGTTTCGCAAAATATTAAATAGCGAAGAGTTTAAGTGAATGCATATTTCTTCAGTCTCATAATGGCATTTCTTTAGTGAGCTTTAGTTTTTTATTTGATAATATTATAGAACAAACATTTACGAAGAAAACAGCATATCATTTATACTGATAAACCATAGGAAGGGAAATGGGAGTGATGTTCTAAACACTTTTTTACCATGCCGATCAGCCTCCACTGGTCATGGGCTGGTTGGCGCGGAGCGCCAGTAACAAGACCCAGTATATACAGTAGTCTTTGACACAGCCCAAAAAGGTTGTCTTACTACTCTCACATTAACCATCTAGAATGGCTTGCCACAAAGGTTCAGTACCCAACTGTCAGCCAATGAGTGTATTTGTCTGAGCTCCTTGGCCCGACGTGTTTTTGTGCCGCGAGTATTTCCATGCCCCCGGTTACCAAACATCAAACATGACAGGTGATATTATCATGAGGGAGGGAGAGAGGGTTCATATACTCACCCTGAAGGAGGAAAACGTGAAAATTAAAGACAATTGAGAGCATGTGGGCTGATCGAGGGCTATGTAGGCATGTAGATGTATTTCATGTGTAGATACACATACTCGGCTAAGACCTAATATACAAAACATTAACTAAAGCATTGTAACTAGCTGGTGGTGTTTTCTGCTATTTACAAAACTACAAACAAACCTTTTCTAAGTTGTCAATTTCCTCGTCCCGATCACCTTCTTCCATATCCTCTTCTTCATCTAAGGTTCGCTCGTCATCGTAGTCATCAACGAGCATTTCTGCTGTGGGTTCAAACTCCCCATCTCCTACATCACCTGCATCACTCTCACTTCCAGTTGTCCCTGTACTCTCCTTTTGCTGTAAAATAAAAGGTGAGATATTGTAAAAGCGTGCAAATAATATATATATATATATATATATATATATATATATATATATATATATATATATATATATATATATATATATATATATATATATATATATATATATAATAATTTATTTATACTTCTACATAAGGCCTTCCATACATGTGGGGTGGAACAAAACCCAGAGCAGTTCATTCACACAAATACATATTTAAGCTATGAAACGATGTTCGCGATGAAACAAAAATACTGACTTTTTTGTGAAAATATTCCTCAACATTCGTGTGGCCTTCCTTTATGTTAGGATTTGGGTAGGAAATTTGTGCTATGTTTCCTAGGCCTAAAAAAAATTGTTCTTACCCCCCAGGACCTGCTTTAGTGCCATAAAAATATACATTGGCACCTCAGCTCTATATTCATGTCAATCATGGTTTTCTTGATTTTTTAGGAAATAAATGTAGATGCAAGAATCACTCATCTCTATGTTGTAACACTCATAAAAATACATGCCAGCGAGTTTAATAGCTCCAAGGGCTTGGCATTGGTATCATAAGGTTGCCAAGCGTCATCAGACTCTACCGCGTCACCTTTTTTCCTATATGTTGTACACTACCCTCCCGAGTTTCATGCTATACAAGTTTCACGATCCTCGAGTTTCGCGCAGAGTCCTAAATTCTTACCATCCTGACTTTCGCGCATTATATCCCCGAGGTTCGCGTTTTTTTTTTTTTTTTTTTTTTTTTTTTGTGTGTGTGTGTGTGTGTGTGTGTGTGTGTGTGTGTGTGTGTGTGTGTGTGTGTGTGTGTGTGTGTGTGTGTGTGTGTGTGTGTGCTTACAGCACCGTTAGGCAGTGACCTCCAGGGGTGGGATGGTAGGCCCTGGAGGTTAATTTGAGGGCTGTGATGGTTGGCCCTTGCCCGTGGTGGCGCAGACAGAATTTCTATAGTGACACCTGTGATTAGAGGCTCATGCCGCCCCCTGTGTCCTCCGATGCACTCGCAATCGAAGGTAGAGTTAATGGGCAGCGTCTGGGTGTTCTTAGGCCACTCAACGGTGCAGAGAAAGATTTTAAGTGGATTTTACAGCCCTCATCAAGGATCGAACTCGGGTCACCGAGAACGCCACTCTGAGACTTCTTCTTCTTGTGACCTTTTCTGCTTAGTATCACTTTGTAGGTCGTCTGTCAAGCTCGTGCTCGAGCTTATAATAGGCTTATAATAGGCTTAGTATAGCATGTATGTAGTTTTGGTTTGTTTTTTTCCTTTTGTTTGTGTTTTTCTCTACAGGAGCAGCCGATGTCGCATAAGATAGGTAACACCTCAAAATAAGTAGCACCTTACCTTACACCCCCGCCGTTCCTTACTTATTTACCACAAAATAATCCTTTATAAGTGATTAACCATGACGTGTGTGGTACTGTGGTTTCTGGAGGTACTGGAGGAGACAGGAGAGAAGAGAGGAAGGCATTGCCCGGGAGGCGGGTCACAAACCCAGTACCGGGTACCTGGGCTGGTACCTGGGCAGTACCTGGGCTAACACCCAGTACCCATTCACTGCTGGGTGGACAGGGGCTTGGGGCATTTTCAGGATATTTTTTGGGGGAAAAAGTGAGTCTTATAAGCTGTAAAATACGGTAGGTACACAGCCCTCAAGTTAACCTACAGGGCCTACCATCCCACCCCTGGAGGTCACTGCCTAACGGCGCTGTAGGCACATACACACACACCAAAAAAAAAAAAAAAAAAAAAAAAAAAAAAAACCGAACTAAATAAGCATTTTTAGTGTTTTCAATACCCGAGTTTCGCGATCCGCGAGTTTCGCGCTATGCCTCCGGAAGAAAGCAAGCGCGAAACTCGGGAGGGTAGTGTAGTATCTCTTTATTGTTTTCCTGTTTAAAAATATGGGGATACTTTCCAGGACGGCACAGAACATCAGGAAGCAGTTATGAAACTTCCCAGGAACAGGCAAGCTCCTCTTGTGAGGCAGGTGCCTTAAAAAACAGGCTGTGATGTCCAAGGAAAACTCATAAATGTGGTGCATACAGTGGCGGATTTAGGGGGGGGGGGGGGGGGGGAGAGTAGGCCATAAAAATTTTCCAAGATGTTGATCCTAAACAACCCTCATCATGAGTGTAGTGGGCAAGTGAGAGTGACAAGGCTTCCCTCCCTCCAATTAGTGAAATGCCTAGCTTTGGTGCTGTACTTTGTTTTGGTAGCAATTTTTAAGGGTTGTTAAATATTTTTGCAAACTACCGGCTGAGGTGAAAAGATATGACCCATTAAAAGAAAAGTGAACAAGTGAGATGAGGGAAGTGTAGCATCCTGCAAAATCATACTGCATTGCTGCTTCTACTTTTAACATATTCAATAGGCAACACTGAGACACATCATTTTATGTGAAAGATTACACAGTAATAGTCTTCATATACATCATCAATTGGGGGCATACGCCAGGAGGCACGTCCTCCTGGACAGTTTCAGGGCCTCTTGCTTTTCTACTTCCATATTGCTTAGCACTAGGCCTATTTTCACCCCTGTCTCTTCCTGCAAATGGAAGTGAGGTGGTGAGTAGTGACTGTGTGTTGCTTGGCTGGTGTGGCCGAGACTCAAAGACAAGCTGGGTTGAGGGAGGATGTGAGTCAATGCTCCTGATAAATAGCATAACAAAAAGAAACACCGTGTCTGGAGGTAAACAGTGACTGGCACAACATGCTGGATTTAGCGGGAGCACCCACACTGCTCAATCTGCGACCTAGGAGACACAGTTTCCAAGCAAAGTAGTCTTGCAGTAGGGGTGATGAACCGTGCATTGGAGTCCACCCAGTTTTTTTTATTGTTTATGATACTTTGTGACCTATTTATTCAGAATCTTGGTCATGCCACTTAGGCAGGCTTGGGGAATTTGAAATATTCAAAAAAATTCTGCCAAAAAGTTGAAAAAAAAAAAAAAATCAAAACTTCATTATTTATTCACTTCAAAACATACTTTTTAGATCTATTTATAGGTTTTGGCACCAAAGGAATATGATGGTATATGTCCCAAAGGCATACGATGCATGCAAATACAAGATGGCTGCCAAAATGGCCGTCACAAATATGAAAAACACTAAAATTGTTTAAAAATAAAAAAGTGACATTGATGAAATGAGAAATGAACAGGGAGCGAGACAAGCAATGATCCACAAAGAAGAGATGCCTGGCCGGATTGCATCGGATGTAAAGGACAGAGAGAATATCCGACAAACTTGAAATGTGCATTAATCCTTTCAGCAGTGAAGACCATCCAGAAGGCATTGTAAACATTGTGACTAGAAGAATTGCTCCAGATGCTGTTAATGTCGATAACTCTGCGGCTTTGGGAAAGGAACAGATGAAACAGTTTGAAGCAGGCTGGCCAGAAAGTTTCCATGAGCCTTTGTCAAACAAGGTGGTTACCATGTCCATCAACAAGAAACGTATCAAACTAGGATCAGCAGATTGTTTTGATACTAACCTCATCTACTCGAGTCATGGGATTGATGAGCTCAAGGGACATTGATCTCAAAGAACTCTTTTCTCACGAGCTAGCACCAGTGCCAACATCGATGTTTGAAGATAATGGAGACATGAGGATAAAATAAAAATCCAGCCTGAAACAGAAGCTGCAATTAGAGCAATCATCACGAATCCTGCCAGCTCCTGAGACAACTGTTATTGATGGCTGTGCAGTGTGCACTACTGTGAATAATTCGGTGGCCAAAACATGGTACCATACAAAACTTTGTGAATAATGTATTGGAGTACATACTCCTAAAGCTAGAGCACAGTAATGTCAACATCATATTTGACCGCTACTACGAGTACAGCACAAAAACCTCGACTAGAACATCACGTGCAGTGCAGCAAGCTAGGACACATCATAAGCTTACCCCTTCCACTGCACTGCCAGCTAAAAGCATTGCTCTGACGGTAACAGAAAACTAAAAGCAGATCATCAGTACAATCTGTGAGCAACTGCAGGAGAAGGGAAACCCATAAAGCAACAGCAAAACATAAGCTACTCATTACTGGACCCTCTTCAATACCAGTGGAAATCTTCAAAGGGGTTACCATAGAGAGAAAAGACCATGAGACGACCCACGAGGAGGCAGATGTTATCATTCCTCGACAAGTAGTAGATGCTGCCACTCAAGGCTCAAAGTGCATCAAGGTCATCTGTGATGACACAGATGTGTTCATCTTGTTGATTCACTATCAAATATGCACATTGACCTGCACTCTTCTGATGGAAAGTACTACCGAGACGCGGACTGTAATTGACATTGGAACAACCACAAAGCAACATGCAGATATAGCATGTCAGCTCCTTGCAGCTCACGCTCTTACAGGATGTGATACGGTTGCCTTCATGTGGGGAATAGGAAAAGCAAAAGCAGTTAAAGTGCTTTCATCAGGCTGCAAACTTCTGAAAATTGGTAACCCTGACATGGCAATGGATGAAGTAGTGCAGGAGGCCACACACTTTGTTGCAAGATGCTATGGATGTGCAAGCAGTGAAAATATGTCTTCAACCAGATATGAGGTGTGGATAGGCAAGACATCAAAGAGGAAAGTGACTAGCATACCAAAGCTGAAATCCCTTCCCCCAACATCCGAAGCGTTTGAGCAAAATGTGAAGCGGGCACACTACGAAGTGTGCATCTGGAAGGCAGCATTAGAAAAAAACCCTCCTGACCTACTACCAACAGATTTTGGCTGGGGAAAAGATGAAGCTACGAAATCACTGCTACCAATTACTGTGCCTGAAGGAGTTGCTCTTGCACCTCCGGATGTCCTCAAAAGTGATCAGGTGTGGTTGTGCGACTGACCAGCCATGTGCAAATGCTAGGTGCATGTGTGGAGCTGCTCAAATGTCATGCACCATCTTCTGTGGGTGTCACGGAATGGAAGAGTGCTGTAACAGATGGACAAAAAAGGTCAGCACTACTGAAGAAGATGGGGACAATGATGCGGATGACGTCGACCTGAGTGATGACTGAACTATTTCTAGTGCGTGAAATCACATGTATAAAGTACTAGTCCTACATCCAATTGGTGAGAGACATATCCAATCATATTCCTTAGGTAGCATATCTTACAATTAGACCCAAAAAGTACATTTTGAAGTGAAATAAGAATAAAATAATGGTTATTTTAGTGTTTTTCATATTTGTGACGGCCATTTTGGCAGCCATCTTGTATTTGCATGCATCGTATGCCTTTGGGACATATACCATCATATTCCTTTGGTGCCAAAACCTATAAATAGATCTAAAAAGTATGTTTTTAAGTTAATAAATAATTAAGTTTTGATTATTTTGTGTTTTTTCAAGTTTTCGGCAGAACATTTTTGAATATTTCAAATTACCCAAGCCTGCCTGAGTGACATGACCAAGATTCTGAATAAGTAGGTCACAAAGTATCATAAACAAAAAAAACTTTGAGTGGACTCCAATGCACGGTCATCCCCTAAATCACCATTTGGCTGCAGGACTAAAGGACTTTTTGAATGGTTTGATCCGCTTGTCCGGTAGTAGATAAGTAAAGGTAAAGATGGGGCATACGCTATGCTGCGCGAGGCCTTCGGGACTGTCCTTCGGGAGGCCTTTGGTAATCTCCGTGGCATTAGCCCTTTGAGCCTGAGGTGGGTGAGTAGTAGTTACCCCGGGACACAGGGCTAGTGTGACATCTGGAGTACCACAGTTACCTTATCCAGGTTTCCCCAGGTATCCATTTATCAACCCCGAAAGGGAAAAAAAACAGCTGGTTTGGCTGGTCGCCAACTTGCCCATGCCAGGATTCAAACCAGGGCCCACAGATTCGTAGCCAGGTAGTACACTAGCCACTACACCACGGAGGTGACAAATACTGGGAGGTAGCAGATGGAGTCCGTTAAATCCATAGTCCGTTATATCGAGGGTTGAGTGCAGTCAAACCTCGGGTTTCTAACGTCTCACTTTTTGAACAAATCGGTTCATGAACAGAATTTCACTCATAATTGCACCGGTTGCCGTACGATAACTCGGTTGCCGAACACGCGTCAGTCACGCCGCGGCCCTCACTCAGAGAACATCCGCTCCGAACTGTTCTTTGATTTTGACCATTTTTCTTGTGTTGTGCATTATTTCTTCTATTTTTTAAAATTCCATAAGCCACCATGGGACCTAAGAAAGCTAGTGAAAGCGTAAAGGCAAAAACCTTCAAGCTGTAAGTTAGCTTTAAACTATATTAAACTAATATAGTATTCATACGACGCTATATTGGAGGCTTAGACTTGTAAACACCGCCGCCAGTTGGGTGGGCAGGTCAAAGGTGGTGACGTTCAGGGCGAGTAGCTGAGAGTGTAGTACTACACGGTGTGAGTGGAAGCACGGACACTGCAGCAGAAAGTGTTCAATAGTCTCCGGAACATTCCTACACCAGGGGCAGTGAGGGTCAGGGGACAGACGGAGGCGGTGAAGGTAAACCGTGAGTGTCGTGTGCCCCAGGCGGAGATGAGTGAGGGTGACATCGAGGGCGCGGGACTTTTTCCTTATCCATGGCTGGGGGGAAGAGTCACTGCAGTATTGGCCCATGGAGGTGATGCGGAGGGCATAAGGGTGTTGTTCCAGGTAGAGCGGCAGACCCGAGAGATGAGGCGTTTGGCCGCGGGACTGTCAGATAACAGCTGTGTTTACATGACTTTCCTCCAACAAATACCCGGATGTTGTGACGCCAGTGAATACTATCTATTAACTATTAAAGCTATAACTTTATTCTTTATTCAGATGGTATGTTATAATATAATATTAATTGCATTTATAGGCATTTTCATGCATGAAATACAGCTAAAAAGGTAAAAAAAAAAGTCTATTTTAGGGGTCAGGAACGGATTAATCCATTTTATATTGTTTCTTATGGAAAAACTTGTTTAGGTTTTAGAACAAATCGGTTGTAGAACAACTTTTGGGAACTAATTATGTTCGAAAACCGACGGCGTGTCTGTAATTCAATAACCATAGCACTTGTATGTGTCTCCTACAAAATAAGTAAGACTGTAATAAATGATGAGTTATATCATTATTGTCATCCAAGTGGAGTATGACTACAAGAAAGTCATGGATCTTACTGCTACATCATACATATATAATAATCAACAGAAAAGCGCAAAACACACTACCAGATGTACAAATGCACGGGTGACTATTACTGACTATAAAAAAGGAGTGATGGGGTTCTTGGGGCTCAGATCACGTAGTGTAGTATGTTTTGGTCGGTAGAAAGTGTCGTACCTCAGACATCAACATCCTGTGGCAAATATAAATGTTTCTTATATACTTTGCTGGGATTCTTCTGTTGCATTTAGATAAATGTACTAATATATGAAGAAAGTTCTATCTGTGCAAGAAAAGTTGCATATTTCTAGACCTTGATTAAAATACTCTGGTATTGGCGGCATGCTATAAATAATTTTTGTTATATGATTATTTTACAATGAATCTTCATCTTTGTTATCAAAAACATAAATAAAAAACATTTCTAACTATATACAGTCAGCGCAATGGAGGTCTTTACACTAATAGAAATGGGACAATATAACGTAAAAATGACTCTTGCTTGGCTTTTATTATCACTTCATGCACAAACTCAGTATTTAGTTATGTTGCCCTTCGCCTTTACAACTTTCTCCAATCTTGTAGGCGTGAATTCAGCGAGATTCTCAAAGTAGGAGGCGTCCATAGTTATCCAGAACTTCTTCAGGCCCTCTTGCAGTTTCTTGATGTTGCTTGGTCATGATACCTGCACTTTCTTTTTCATGTGGCTCCAGGCATTCTTGATTGGCTTGAGGTCTGGGGAATTGTCAGGCCACTCCAAAACATTGATCTTATGCTCCTTCAGGAAGTTCTTCACAGCCAGAGATCTATGGGCAGGGGCACCATCTTTCATGAAATGCTCGCATTCGTGTATATGAAAAAACGGGAGCATATGTTCCTTCAAAACATCAATGTAATTATTCCCCCTCATAGTGACATTCTTTGGTAGAAACTAAAGACCTGCCCTGCCCCTATTTCCACTGAATGAGCCCTACACCATGACGCTCTCCGGGTGCTTGACGGTTTTGACTGTGAACCTTGGGTCGTATCGACACATTTTTGGGGCGACAGACGAGCATTAAGGTGCCCCTAACCAGCCGGAAGGTGCCTAACGATGGTAAACTATTCCGGACATATGTCCGGCCAATGCCAAATATGTCCGGGGGCGAACACTGACCGGGGAATCCAAAATCCGGCAATAGGTCAGGAAAATCAAGGGTCAAGTGTGGTAGCAAAATACCAAAAGATGCCGGAAAAAGTGTCCGTGTGACACGGCCTTTAACGGACTTTTTCTGTTAGTGTTACGGGGTTGCCCGTTAGGCAGTGACCTCCAGGGCTAGGATGGTAGGCCCTGGCCAGTAGTGGTGCAGGCAGGATTTTTATAGTGACTGGCGCCTGTTATTACAGGCTCATGCTGTTCCCCGTGTCCTCAAACCAAACCTCGTCTATAGCACATCAAGCTATCAAGGTTTACTGCTCACACACCTTTTATATCTGCACAAACATGTCTATCATGCCCAAACCATGTCTATCACACTAGGGTTGCCATGGCTGCAGCCAGTCTTGGCCAGACCTAGCGAGGAATTGCAGATTGGTTTGTTATGACGTCAGGAGCCGCATACACAAAGCTTGTTCCTGAACCGTAACAGCTGTTCAGGCCAAGAAATTACGAATATATGACCGTTGGACACTAAAAGTGCATTCACAAAACTTGTTAAGTTTTAGCAGTACTGGTAAAGCCTTGAATGTGCCGGGAAGCACCATTGCCTCTTCACAAACAGGTTTTAGGGCCGCTAGTCAAACATGGCGGCCCAAGGAAAACATTCTCGTCCGCTGTCCATATATAAACAAAGACGAGACGTGTATACAGTTGATTATGTCATGTTGTTATGATAATGGTATCTTTTTCAATCATTCTTCTTCTTTCTGCTTACTGTCAGATTTTCCCATAATATCTTATGAGGTTAGACGGCCTATGATACGCTTCCAACTATCTCAATCCATTGTGTCAAGTTTTCCAATGCCCAATGCTGCCAGATCCTCTTCAATACACTGTCTCCCTGTCTTCCTTGGCCTGCCCGGTGAATGGCCGTTATCCTCCCTCCTCCATAACAAACCTGGAGACCTGTCAGGAATGCTGGGTCTTGGGTGGGGATAGTGGAAACAAGTTTTGTGCGGGGAGTAGATAATGTGGATAACATATGATATATCCGGTAAAGACTTTATGGGATGACATAGGCCAAACACATCAAAATACAAATCCCATAAAGTCTACGGGAATTACCTATATTTTCTGGAAAATTCCTAACCTAACCTAATGAGGTATTTCTGACAATTTTGAATGTGACCACCATTCTTAACATATCAAAATGCATAAGAAAAGAGCACTTCTACCCTCATACTCAATTACTGGTTGAAAGTACGGAATTACTGAAAAAAGTGGTAAAATATGTGGTCATCTTGGGGATCCGACACCAAATATAATTATTACCATTAGTTCTATTGTTCAGCTATCGCAATTTCAGCTATAGCGCGCTTATAGCGGCACCAATAAGGCGCGATAGCCGAGGGTTGAGTGTACAGTCAAACCTCGATATAACGGACTAAAGGGGGGGAGGAGGAGTCCGTTATAGCCGATTGTCCGTTATAGCGAGGGTATTTTCCCAAGGGGGGGGGAAATATATGAAAAAACCGGAAAAATTGTGAAATAAATGAGAAATAATTACAAACACAACCAGACTGTGTAGCTATGTTGGGAGGTAAACAGTGACTGGCACTACATGCTGAATTTGGTCCGCTCCTACACGTGAAATAAATGAGAAATAATCACAAACACAACCAGAACGTGTAGCTAGTCAAGCTCAAGCTCTAGTGAAAGGTAAACAAATTTCTACGAGCCAGATTCAGCCGTGGCTTCCAAAGGCATTGCTTATTATCATGACTAATGCTCATTACTATCTATATTATATGGTTGTGAACTGCAGTTCTATACACGTGTCACTATTTAGGTCAGTGTAGCACTGCGTGTCGCCTTAGATAAGGGTGATTTAGGGTGTTGAGGTGACAGGGAGACGTAGCAGCGGCCACGCCATAACACTAATAGTCACTATTTTAAACAATACACACCTTCTACCACTAAATCACTAGCAACACAGGCTCCTTCCTTATAATATTATATCTTAATATGTGATACATCAAAACTCCTTAAAACACAAGCATTCCAAAATAAAATGAGAAAATAATACAATAATGTTGAGTTGACAATTCGAGCGGCGATAAGCGGTCTAATATGAAAAAAAAAAAAAAAAGTCACGCAAATGGAGTCCGTTATATTCGATGTCCGTTATATCCGATGTCGGTTACATCGAGGGCCGTTATATCGAGGTTTGACTGTACTACCAAAAACTTACCGTTATTTCAGCCAGATACGGTGAAGTCAAGTTAATTAAATCAGATTAGAGTAGCTTAGGTTAGACGTGGGGTTTGCTTTGGTAACAGATCATTCAAGAAAAAAAGAAAATTATCAATACTATGGCAGTGAGAAGTGGAGGGGAGTTTGCGGGGCAGGCCAGAAGGGATGGGGCGGGCCCCTCTACCACACATGTACCGTATTTTACGGCTTATAAGACGCTGCATCTTGGAAGACGCACCCTGATTTTGGAAAGAAATTGCTAAGAAAAAATAAGAAAAAAATCCAAAACTGTTGTCCGATATACAGTCATTTTCACACAAGAACACACTCACTATTCATTATCTTCATTCAACACTGCTCATCAGCCATTTTTAATTTCTAGCTTGTATGCGATAGTATAGGTAAACCGTCATGTTGGCTGGCTGAACATGTGCACGCAGGTCGGACGGCGTGAGTGAAAATAAAGCCGACAGGGCGGTGCACAGCTGCATGCTTGCCTGGCGTGCCGATCAGCTGAGTCTGGCTTTGTTGTCCTGAGTGTAAACACCTCTCACGCCCTCCCGTGCCTCACTATGTTGCCTGCCTCCTGTGCCTCACCACGTATTGTTTTAATTTTCCTGTATGCGTGTAGTATTTGTGGTGTCTGCATGTACATATGTATACAAATTTTCATCTAATGTAACAAACAAAGTTCCTTATACACGGAGTGGCTGTTGGCGCCAATCTGCCGGGGCGGCAAGGCTCCCCCGCCAGTATCGTGTAAACATCACAGTCTTATGGTATTCTAAATACTCTTAACAGGTATGTACTGAGGTTACATCATATAAGAGGCTGAATTGAATAGCTACCTAAGCTAACCTCCTACAACATTAGTCTTGGAAGACACATGAGTGTTTTTCAGGGTATTTATTTGGCAAAAAAGTGCGTCTTATAAACCGTAAAATACGGTAAACAAACATTGATTTCCGACAAAATTGAGTGCCAGATTAATTATAAACACAAAAACTATTTAGGAAAACAACATTTCGGCCTCCAAATCAATGGTGCCTAAAAATTATAATTTATCAGATTTTTATAGTGGTGTCTCTGATTAGACTCATGCAGCCCCCCGTGTTTTCCGATGCACTAGCCATCGAAGGTAGTGTCAATGGGCAGCATGTGGGTGATCTTAGGCCATTTATTTAGAACCATTAATTGTAACCCTTTGTTGCCTATCACTTAGCCAAGCTCTTATCCAACAAAGAATCTTCCCATCTATTCCACGAGCCTTAAGAGGACCGCCCACCCTAAATCTTGTTTACTGATGGATCTTGCTGTAAATTTTATGAGTTATTTAGGGCTACGTAAGGACTTCAAAACATAAGTTTCATTTAGATCTGGCCAATAGTTTTTTGTAAAATAAAAAAAATGTAAAAAAAAGGGAAAATTAGACTGATTTGAATTGCTTTCAACTCGTAGGATTATTGGTGGATTTCTTTTATTTTATAAACATTAACTCCTCTACTTATGACGAAAGATTATATTGTATGGTTTTCTTTATCTTTCTTTATCACAGAGAAATAAAAAATTTGAAAAATGTTGAAAAATTTCCCACAAAAATCTGTTTGAAACACCAGTGCCATGTTCCTAATTGACATAAACAAAGAACTCCACCATACTTTTCTTCGTCTTTTATCCAGCTATCCATTGATACCTCAAATGTAAAGATCGGATAAAAACTGATGAAGGAGTAGGAAATTGTATAAGAATAACTTTCATTTTTCAGAAACGAGCCCTAAACATTTTTTTTTATATTGACTAAGTGTTACGTCAGTAAACCCTATAAGGGTTTTATCTATTGGTTCCATTTTACTTTCGAGGCTAAAAAAGCATTATAATTGATATTTTATAGTCAAAACAGAACGAGGCGTGGCGCTCGCGTGGTGCGGGGGGGGGGGGGTTAACCCCATAAATATACTTTCATGGGACAAACTATATATCAGTGTGTTGCCCAAGGCCACAGCTACCATTATACGACTTAAAAGGATTTTTGATAATTTTTATGAATTTTCGATATATTTCAGAGTCAGCGGTCCCCTTAACCTTATTTAAGAGTCGCTCGTGTGGTACCTTGTCGAATGCCTTACTAAAGTCCAGGTATATTATATCATAATCCTTATCATTATCTGCTGTCTCATAAACTTTCCTATAAAAACTCAATAAATTGGAGACATGACCTACCCTTGATGAGCATTGATCATAAGAAAATGAGACAAGATAGAGCATTCCT
Source organism: Chionoecetes opilio (assembly GCA_016584305.1). NCBI lineage: Eukaryota > Metazoa > Arthropoda > Malacostraca > Decapoda > Majidae > Chionoecetes > Chionoecetes opilio. Next base: position 36,637 of record JACEEZ010001228.1, on the reverse strand, counting down.
GATATTTTCATGTTAAAGTAGAGGAAAACCACTCTATATACGCTTATTTACAAGGAGATACTCCGTCTCGTCTTTGCGTCCCATGAAAGCTCGCCAAATCAGCTGATTTTGTGAACAAACTTCGCCACAACTAGATTTTGTTGAAATTTTATTAATTTTCTTTTTTGGTTCCTCGGTTCAGTTGCATATCGATATTTATATTCATATATTAATACTAGATATGTTAAAAAGGTTGTTTACTACATGGGATATTCAAAACTGTTACACTCTTATTTATATAGAAACTAACAGAGGTGGGCATTCCGCAATTGTAGTCCGCAATTCCGCAACTTGCGGAATGGTGATTCGGTTGCGGAATTGCGCAATTAAAGATGCCTGGAAAAATTGTGGAATTGCGAATTACGGACCGCCAAAATTTTAAAGCGCAATCGCAATAACTTGCGGAATGGGTAATTCGGTTGCGGAATTGCGCAATTACTGATGCCTGAAAAAAACGCGGAATTGCGGGTTGCGGACCGCCAAAATTTTGAAACTCAATCGCAATAATTGTGACGATCACCACCTTCAAAATGGCAAGTGCCCGCGTGAACATAAGCTCCCACCAAATATGAGGCGTCCCGCATTAGAAGGGCCGCTCGCGCCACCCCGGCCAAAACCGAGATAACTGTATATAGCACTCTATTGAGGTCTTAACTTTCGCCCGGGAGTGGATGAGTGTCCCGTCAGTAAGGTCGAACATCTATACAAGGAGAAAATAAATATTATGTCTAGTCGACCATCGATGCAGGCGTAACACGCTGCTGAGCAAATATTCCGTGTTAGAAGGGCTGCCCATCCAGGATGAGTAGCCGTTATAATTAGGAAAATTTTCTCGGGCAAATTCCGTATAAGATGGGCGGCTCACTCCAGTGCAGGGAGGGCTTCGGCCAATCAGAGCCCTCCCCTCTGATAACGTGACGCATAACGGATACATACATACCCTTGCTGATGACGACCTGAACCTCTCAATGGACTTGCGTAAGGACAATGGATAATTATTCTACTCTTCACCCACTGGTGAGTGTTCAGTATTAATTATTATTATTATTATTATTATTATTATTATGTTGTTGTTTTGTTTTGTTTTTTTTGTTTTTTAAATACTACTATTATTTGTATATAAGGGTTAGCGGCTAGTCATTGGCGGGGAGGGGCCAGTGGACTGTGTCTGTGAAAGGCAGAACTTGTCTTTTCACCGCACAGTTCCAATAGGGATGGAGGTAGTTTAAAAAATAATAATTAAAAAAACTATTACTACTGCTACTTTTTTTTTTGTAGTAGCGATAGTAATAATAGTAGTAAGTTTTTTTTTAATAGTTGTTACTACTACTACTACTACTACTACTTTTAATACTACCCCTACTACTACTAAAGGGTAACTGGATGAGCGGCCCTTATAAGACATTGCACAGTTTCTTCACCATTTTTCCACTTTATGTTATTGTTAATATTGTTATTTTGTGTTTTTATGTTCCAATATTCATGAATTATTATTATTGTGCAGTATTCAGAGAAAAAACGCACTCAAACTTCGGTGAACTTCCGAAACCATAACACAGTTTGCTAAAAATATGCAAAAATTAGGTAGTGAATATCACGATCTCGAACATTTTTTGAGACCATCATGATTTTGATTGTCTACCGGTCATTTTGAGACTAAGTTCATTGACATAGCATATATAATAAGAAAGTTATGGTTGTCGGAAGTTTGCCAAACTTTGAACGCATTTTTCTCACTTCTTTATTTTGGCGCGAGCGGCCCTTCTAATGCGGGACGCCTCATATGGTGGAGACGACGCTGCCAACTGCCAATGAGCCATGTTTTTGTCGTCCAAGCACCGTCTTGGATTACGAAGACCACTTCAATAACACTTGCTGAAATGTGTGTTATACTGCTTTGTGATATTGTTTGCAATGTTTTGGACTGATTATTATTTCGGCCCCTACCAAGCTTGTTGTGTTTTAGTCGCAGAAACTAATCCGTTTTCAATTGCGAGAAAAAACGGTCTTCGTACCAAGACCAAGCAAGCATCGTCCAAGCATCGCTAGCTAGTGTTGTAGCTAGTGTAGCACAGTCACTAACTCAGTCAGTGCGTTCTGGGACTTGGGATTGAGAGCGTGTACGCTCACAACGCTGGCCGTGTGTGTGATTACTGATTTATCCTACAGATACTGTTGTTGTGTTAGTGAAGTACTAAGATTGCACAAATTAGACAATAGACACTGGTTACTGGCAGTGGTTAGTGGTTAGTAACCACTAACCAGTGTGTATTGTGGTTAATAAACGGGTTTATTAACTTATATATAGGCTAACAATAGGCTTAATAAACGGCGTTTAGTAAATAAACGGCTATTTTTGCTTACGTCTAATTTGTAATTTCAGTAATTTCAAATTTGTCTTATATTTTGCAGATTGTGCTCATAATTAGCGTTTAGTAAACGCTAATTATATGAGCACAATTAGCAAAATATAAGACAAATTTGAAATTACTGAAATTACAAATTAGACAGAAGCAAAAATAGCCATTTATTTACTAAACGCCGTTTATTAAGTCTATTTTTGCTTCTGAAAATTAGCAAATTTAACCAGAATGGACAAGTTTTTGTCGCCATCTCCGTCGCCTAGGAGTATGAGTATGAGTGTGGATACACTGGATACTGATAGTGTTAGAAGTGGGGATTGTGTCAGAAGTGACTTGGAGGCTCAGGATGATCTCCCCAGCACTCAGCCCCTCAGCCAGAGCACTGAGCGTGAGAGCAGCCAGGGCCAGGAAACCGGTGGAGAGAAGCTTCCAGCTAACTTGAGTCATTTGGACAAGTAAGTTATTCCTTATCTACTGAGTATTTAGTAAATTTAATTTGGTCAATTTATAGTTTCACTCAACCAATGATTTTCTGATGCGCCTTATTATATACATAAGGCGCATCAGAAAATCGTTGGTTAGGTGAAACTATAAATTATCCTTTAATTTACTAGTTAAGTTAAAACATATAAAAATTGTTATAAAGGCTGAATAAAAGGCAATATATATCCAATATATATTTGATTATTTGTGAACACAGTCATCACAGAGAGCGGCCTGCGCGGCGATTTATTTAGTTAACGCTCATTTTTGCAAGGTACTACTGCATTTATCAGAAAACGAAATATATCAATGGAAAGCTAATACAATTCTGCTTCTATTGATATCTTCCATGTAATATGTTGTCCCACAAAGTTTTACATGACGATGCGTTGAAGTGAATTTTAAGTTCATGCATATTTCTTCAGAATCTCATGACCTTTATTTAATGTGTTTTACTGTTTTATGTGATAATCTTATAGAACAAACATTTCCGAAGATAACAGTATATCCTTTATACATGTATAACATGATATACTGCGGGGTCATGCCTTGAGAACTTCCCCGGGTCTTGGGTGAACGAAGAGGCTCTGGCGCTAAGATGGCGCCCAGTAGCGTTTAACATAGGGCCTATGAATGGCGTTACCCTCTTTCATATAGATACCCTAGTCACCTAGTGATTACTAGCCAGTAGACTGTTTAGTATAGAAGTAAAGAAAAACACTAAAAGAGACAAAAACTTAATTGTGAATGACAAGTAACAAGTATAGACAGAAACAGAATAGGAATACAGAAGTATTAAAAATAAACACTAATAAAAAGTCTCGAGACATTTTTTGTTTTAATTGTAGGTGTTTTGTTTTAATTGTAGGTGTCAAAATTAGTTTGCGGAATTGCGGAATTGCGATTGCGAAAAGGCCTATCTGAAAAAAATTGTGGAATTGCGATTGCGGACTGGTGCAGGTCGGAATTGCGGAATTGCGATTGCGGAATTGGAAAAAAAATTGCGATGCCCACCTCTGGAAACTAACACCAAAGCAAAGATGGCGGTTCAAATAGAACCGGTCCGTTGGACAGTCCAGGTTACCCGGGTCGGCACTACTGTCACTAGTACTCAACCTCAACCACTCGGAGTCAGTCACCCGGTACGCGTCTTTAACCCAGACGGGTAGTTTTTAGCTGATTGGCAACCCAACTGATTGGCAGATATCGCCCATGTTGCAATTCACAAAACACAGAGAAACACAGATGGGCAGCCAAAAACGGCCATATTCCGTGGGAAAAAAAACAATTAAAAAAATCCTTAATAGCTTATGGTACAAAAATTTATGAAATACATGTACGCTCATATTTAAGTCATTTTTTCTCGTAAAAATAGTCTTGAATGTATCATGTTGCCTTTGTTTATTATGATTACCGTATTTTACGGCTTAAAAGACGCTGCATCTTGGAAGATACACCCTGATTTTGGAAAGAAATTTTTAATAAAAAAAATAATAAATTTTTACCGGTAGGCGGTAGTGAAATCTACCGATCTTCTTGGTGACGGTGGTCCGAAGTTGTCTTTCTGCGGCTCTGTTCCCATGTTCTTTGGCGTATCATACAGCTTTTAGCTTGTATGCGATAGTATAAGTAAACTGTTTTGATGAATTCGCAATGGGTGATAATTTCCAGGACTGAAAAGAGCTTGTGATACGTGTGACAGCCTGGTGGTAAATGATACATCAACATTAGCAGACTGTTGGCGCTGTTGGCGCCAATCTGCCGAGTCTACGAGGCGGAACGGCTCCAACCAGTACCATAGTAAACATCACAGTGCGAGGACAGATTAGATGATTTGAAAGTCTTATGGTATTCAAAATACTTGTAACAGGTAAGTACTGAGGTACCGAGTACTGAGGAAGTACTACAATATTCGTCTTGGAAGACACACGAGTAATTTTCAGGGTATTTTTTAAGAGAAAAAGTGTCTTATAAGCCATAAAATACAGTAATATGTCTGGCATCGTACACAATCAAGTGAGTGGCAGCATGAATGGCAGAGATTTACAGTAATATGTCTGGCATCGCACACAATCAAGTGAGTGGCAGCATGAATGGCAGAGATTTTGATTGCTATTTTACAGGTTGTCGCCTACGTGATGTAGTGGCTAGCATGCCTGGCTACGAATCTGCAGGCCCTGGTTTGAATCCGGACTAGGGCAAGTCGGTGACCAGCCTACCCAGCTGTTCTTCCTTCCTTTCGGGGTTGATAAATGGGTACCTGGGGTAACCTGGGGAAGGTAGCTGTGGTAACCCGGGTGTCACACTAGCCCTGTGTCCCAGGGTAACGGGTCCTCACCCACCACAGGCTGTAAGGGCAAATGCCACGCAGATGACCACCGAATGTAACGCGCAGCTTAGCGTATGCTCCCATCTTTACCTTACTACCTTTATTATTACTATTATCAGTATCATTTTATTACTATTATCATTACTATTATCAATATAATTTTTCGAGAGCCGCAAACTGAGTGGTCTCGAGCAGGCGGATCGCGAGCCTTGCAATGAATACCCCTGCTCTAAAAGGAAAATCCTAAAGTTTGGCAAACTCAAGGGGGAAAAATTTTAAGTTTTTGGTATTTTTGGCAATTATCAGACAGGTTTTATGGTGATTTCCCCCCTGATTCCTAAACCTAATCTAACCAAACCTGATCCAACCCTAATCTAATCCTTATCCTTAACCGGCTTTTTGTAAACATAGACGTATCCCTCCGCCCATAAAAAATCTATATTATCTCCGAAACTATTGATTTGCAACGGGAAACTTAGAGAGGTCTCTTAGAATTCAATAAGGTATACAGAAACCATACTACCAGTTGTGTAGAGTGCTATGGTCCTAGTGTAAAGTAATACCTTATTAAACTGCGCCATGGGAAATGGGGGTTCAAAGTACGCAGGATGAAAAGATCTACACGATGATGTAAGTTAAATAGTAATATTACGGTTTAGGTCATCCTCGAGCCTGGGCTCTAGCCCAATTCTAACCTGTCTCATAGTTTAGATCTCACTCTTGAGTCTTTTGAACCCTATTTCCCATGGCGCAATTGAATATTAATGGTGATACATAAACCACCGAAAATGTACCATTATTCCAGACAGAAACTGTTGAAGTTAGGTTAAATCAGATTAGGTTAGGTTAGGTTAGAGGTGAGGTTTGCTTTAGTAACAAATGATAAGTTTTGAGTGGGGTGAATATAGACATTTATTACTTATCTGGTTCTATAAGAACTAGGCAGTTTATATTCAAGGTGAATATGGAAGGGTAAGTGATCAATTCATGTGCAAGTGTACAAAACTTTATTTGTTTGCCATTTTTCCAAAATTAATAAGTCACTTTGATTCAGTCAAGGAAAATGGGGTGAATCGAAACAGGTGCAAAATTTGTTTTATTGCAACATTATGGTAAATAAACGAACATCCATTTACTTGTTGAATTTCCTTGATATTTGAATGAAATAAGATCAGTTCAAACAAAAATATACACCTTTCAGATATTTACCTTTTTTTTTTTTTATCTTTGCAAAATATTAGCTTGAATTTGTATACCGGGTAGGTAGTAAAAAAGAAAAATTACCTACTGATACTTACTGTAAGTGCTAGGGAAGTGTTTTATGAATTGGTTACATCATATTGTGTTTACATGCATTATAAGTCAGCAAAAGCTTTATCAATCCCCCTTATTGTACAAGAAGGTGTGCCTGACAATACCACTGGTCCACTAGTCAAGTGTATCATATTAACCTCAACAATCTCATCAAGTTTGGGCCAGTCGTACTGATTGTTCATCCTTTTTTCGAAGACTTTAATTGTTACACTGGTTTCCCCAACTTCCAGAACTTCCTGTGTATACCTTCCTATCATAGGTTACTACATAGTACAGTCAAACCTCGATATAACGGACTAAAGGGGGGGTGGGGGAGGAGTGGTCCGTTAAAGCCGATTGTCCGTTATAGCGAGGGTATTTTCCCAATGGTGGAAAAATATTTGAAAAAAACTGAAAAATTGTGAAATAAATGAGAAATAATCACAAACACAACCAGACTGTGTAGCTATGTTGGGAGGTAAAAAGTGACTAGCACTACATGCTGAATTTGGTCCGCTCCTACACGTGTATTAAATGAGAAATAATCACAAACACAACCAGACCGTGTAGCTAGTCAAGCTCAAGCTCTAGTGAAAGGTAAACAAATTACTACGAGCCAGATTCAGCCGTGGCTTCCAAATATATTGCTTATTATCATGACTAATGCTCATTATCATATATATTATATGGTTGTGAAGTGCAGTTCTATACATGTTTCACTATTTAGGTCAGTGTAGCACTGCGTGTCACCTTAGATAAGGGTGATTTAGGGTGTTGGTGACAGGGAGACATAGCAACGGCCACGCCATAACACTAATAGTCACTATTTTAAACAATACACACCTTCTACCACTAAATCACTAGCAACACAGGCTCCTTCCTTATAATATTATATCTTAATATGTGATACATCAAAACTCCTTAAAACCCAAGCATTCCAAAGTAAAATGAGAAAATAATACAATTATGTTGAGCTGACAATTCGAGCGGCGGTAAGCGTTCTTATATGGAAAAAAAAAAAGAAAAAAAAAAGGTCACGCAAATGGAGTCCGTTACATCCGAAGTCCGTTACATCGAGGTACGTTATATCGAGGTTTGACTGTACTGTATTTCTCTTCCTCAGTATAAATCTTCCCAAACTTCATAGGATCGAAGCTCACATGTGTCATGCTCAAACTCTGTAGAATAGTTTTCTACTTGTATACACCGAGTGGTCGACTTACTACCGTGATTGGGACCGACCGACCGGTTGTAAGTAGAACTGGACCTAAGTCGGCCTATGTTATATATATATATATATATATATATATATATATATATATATATATATATATATATATATATATATATATATATATATATATATATATATACAGTGGTATCTTGGCTTACGAGTTTAATTCGTTCATTGATCGAGCTCGTAACTCAATTTGCTCGTATATCAAATCAATTTTCCCAATTGAAATTAATTGAAATACCATTAATCCGTTCCAGCCCACCAAAAACCACCCCAATTTTTTTACTGTACCTATATGACTGGACTGCACTCACCCTCCGCCATTTGCATTCGCCAGTGTTTATACTCTGTGTATCAGCTGTTGTAAACAGCTGTGGGTGGAACTGCCGCTAAACGTACTGAACTCACCCTCCACCATTTGCATTCGCCAGTGTTTATACTCTGTGTATCAGCTGTTGGAAACAGCTGTGGGTGGAACTGCCACTAAACGTACTACACTCACCCTCTGCCATTTGCATTCGCCAGTGTTTATATTCTGTGCATCAGCTGTTGGAAACAGCTGTGGGTGGAACTACCGCTAAACGTACTGCACTCACCCTCCGCCATTTGCATTCACCAGTGTTTATACTCTGTGTATCAGCTGTTAGAAACAGCTGTGGGTGGAACTGCCGCTAAACGTACTGCACTCACCCTCCGCCCATCCCACCTAATTTGCATTCGCCTGTGTGAGCACAACACAACAGAGATGCTTCCACGGCGAGGTAACCACGTGAAGTGAACGAGTGAGACGCGGGATGCTGGGCGGATGTTGTGGCGTTCGCTGCGCCTACTAGCGGCGGCGTATCTGAAGCTCGCTCGTAACTCGGATTTTGGCTCGCAACTCAAAACAAAAAATCGACCGAGCGACCGTTCGTAACTCGGAAAACTCGTAAGTCAAGGTACCAGTGTGTATATATATAAAAATTTAAAAATAGAAATCTTCCGGATGGTAGGCCCTGGAGGTTCACTTGAGGGCTGTGATGGTTGGCCCTCGCCCGTGGTGGCGCAGGCGAAATGATAAAATAATATGTGTAATGATATTAAAATCATCTTTAAGTCATATTTTATCAACATTTTCGTTGTTCATTATTGTTATAACCATCGTATCACCGAGTTCGATCCCCGATGAGAACCAAAATCTTTCAGCACCGTCGAGTGGCCTAAGAACACCCACATGCCCTGCTCATTAACTCTACCTTCAATTGCGAGTGCATCAGAGGACACAGGGGGGCGGCTTGAGCCTAATCACAGGCATCACTATAAAAATTCTGCCTGCGCCACCATGGCCAAGGGCCAACCATCACAGCTCTAAAGTGAACCTTCAGGGTCTACCATCTGGGCCTTAGTCACTGCCTACAGGCACTTTTGGCACAAATGTAAAAAAAAAAAAAATCACAATTATCAACATTTACCGCCGGTCGTAAAGTCGAACAGTTGTAAGTTGTGTAGGTCGTAAGTCGGCGAAAAGTTGTACTTGTAATTGTTTTATATACAGTAAACCCTCACTTTTACAGACCGCGATATAACTAATTTTGACTTTAACAAACTTTTTCTGCCAGTCCGATATATGCGGGGTTCGGTTCGGTGGTGGGCCGGCCGAACATATACACTCAGGTCTGTCTTAAATTCGGGTTTTTGGGTGGGGGAGGCTAATATGACTGATATATGGCTCCCCAGACCCTATACTCCCCTGGTAATATTGCAATTGAATACAATACTTCTTATTCAGGTTTTTCGGGTATTACTACTGTTTTAGTGCATCCTCCAGGTAATAATAAATACTTATCTATTTCCTTATGTAGATCTCGTCATACTCAGTATTTTCATGTTTGAGCTGGCTAGGCAAATTAAGAATTCAATTTTCGTAAGCGAATAGTCAGGTTAGGAGGTTACAGAACGTTAGGTTAGTTAATCAGGTTAGGAGGTTACAATAAGTTGCAGTTTTAGTCAGGTTAGGAGACCAGGTAACTTCGGTTACAAAAGTTTTGGTTAAATTTAGTCATGGTAGAGCAGAGCTGGTGGCGGTGGGCCCAGTGCGGGGCAGGTAGCAGGCCAGTGGGTGGGCACCACCCAAAACCCCAACGCTGTGTATTGTCGTAAGTTATTTATGAGGATGTTTTTCTTGATAAGTTTTGAATTAATCTGAAAACAAATTCTAAGGGGAATCACTTGTTGATGGGACATCCCCATCCTCCATCCTTAATATTTTTTTTTTTTTCTAAACATGATTTTGCCGGAAAAAAGTTGTCAGATTCATTTAAAACATCAAAATCTATCCGAGAAAAAGTTTCCTCTTGAAAATGACGGAATGAACTAAACCATGAATTTTGTTTTTGGTAACCAAGCCTTATTGGGGCACCTTCCCCCCCCCACCCCCCCAGGCCCCTCTAGTTGTTCACTAACCTAACCTAGACATCTGGCCTATTTTTTAAACATGGGCTTCACATAACCTAAAACAGTGGTTCTTAACCTTTTCAGAGGCGCCAAACCCTAACGAAAACCTCTGCACACTAACCGAACACCTCAAATATGCGGAGGAAAAAAAATTGCTTCAAAATTAAGTATATTTGGATAATAAAAAGAATAAATTCCATTTTAAGTGATACAAAAATTAAAGAAAGACTTCCTCAAAATTCAAGAGTATATTTGGATAATAAATAATAAAAAGACATGAAAGACTCGGAAACAGTGGCGTAGATAGGTCCTTGGAGAAGGGGAGGGGATATGGGTGATCGGGTGAATCCAGGATTCTTTTAAGGGGGATGGGCCGAGCAAAGCGAACCTCTACACCTGGGAAGTCCGAGGAGGGAGAGGACACTTTTTTTTTAATCAAGCATTTTTAAGGGTATTTTGAGGCCTCAGAAGGGATATATTGCACTAATTCGGTATTCAATGGCAAAGCAAATTTTGGACACAAGGGGGGGGTTATGCTGAGTGCCCCCGCTATATACGCCACTGCTCAGAAGGGAGAGGCGGGCGAACACACAAACATACACACTCACACATACCTCTCCCTCCGAGCTAGAAGGTCAGAGCTACAAGGCCCCTCCAGCGCCCACGAACCCAATAATAACCAGTGAAAATTATGATAATCAATCAATCAATCATTGGGGGCATACGCCGGGGGGCGCGTCGCCTCCCCCACCCTACGACGCCACTCCCGGGGAACACCACGCGCTAGTCCCCATGCAGGTTCCCTTCCCATACCAAGCAACTCCCGACAGGAAGCATCAATTTGCCCCAGCCACGAGCCTTGTGCATGCCCCCTTGGCCTCCTCCATGCCAGATTGTCTCTTACAGATACAATCCGATGGGAAGGATCGGTTTCAGGGTAGCGTGCCACATGCCCATATAGCCAAAGTTGGCGTTGACGGACTATGCAGGTAATAGGCCTCGATTCAATCTCACGGTGCAATCGCTGGTTTGACACGTAATCATCCCAGCGATACCCCATGATTCTTCGAAGACACTTATTACCAAAGGCATCGATTTGCCTCTTCAAGTCGCTATTTGGTGTCCATGTCTCACAACCATAGAGTAAGATAGGGATCACAAGCGACTTGAAGATCCGGATCTTTGTCCTCCTACACCGGTACCGACAATGCCAAATACTCCTACTGAGCGAGTCCATAACACCGTGGGCTATGCCAATCCGTCATAAGACTTCTTGACGTGACTCGCCGTCTTTATGGACTGCGCTACCAAGGTATGTAAAACTTTCTAAGATCTCAATGTCCTCACCGCACGCATGAATAGACTCTACTGTTTCATCTAGTAAGCCTCCAAACACCTGGACCTTGGTCTTGAGCCAGGAGACCTCAAGTCCCAAAGGCTTTGCCTCCTCGTGCAGCGCCTCGAGAGCCATCACCAGGACCTCCAGCGACTCAGCAAAGATACCGTAAATGGAGGCATATAAGGCGACCAGGCGTACAAGTCGACCTCATGATTATTAGCTCAAAATATAGGGTTAGGCCTATACTTGCCGTATAAGTCGACCCCAAAAATACAGTAGGATCAGAATTACCGGTTGTATTGTTAGAGTATGAGTTGAGCAGACAGCGCAGGCACTCGGCGAGCAGCCAGGCAGTTGTTGTTGCTGTAGTTGTCTGATTGGCCGCTTCAGGTCAATCAGGTCAGGCAGGTCAGTTGTTTACAATCTGTGTAGTGTGTATCAGCTGTTGGAAACAGCCTATGGTTTTGTGTTGATATAAACGAATTTATATATTAATCTGTGTTAAATATGTTAAAGTAATCGTCCAGACCCAATTTTTTTTTGCCTAATTATGTTGAATCTAACCTCTAAATCTAATCTGTACATTCAAAACACCTAATCCACCAAAAATAATTGATTTCCAGGCCTTATTTCCGTAAAAACACGACTTTTGTAAAAAATGCGCAATTTTTTTTTTCTTCCCTCCAACAGGGCTACGCATGTTATTGATGACGTCAGAAAAGGGACGCTCCAATGTAAACAACACTCGTCTGCCTCTGTGAGACCTGTCGGCAAATGTTATGATGAGCGATTGTACTTCGGTGTCAGACAGTGAATCTGTCACTGTGATAGATCTAGAGTACGATGCTTAATCTGAGACCGAACTAAATGATGCTGCTCACGTATATGAGGAAAACGAACCAGATTGTGATGGGAGCCCAACCCTATATGTTTGAGCCAGAGTATGAGGTGGATGAACAGGTGTTAGCGGAGCCTGCTGAGGTTCAACACTACTACACACACACACAAACACTACTACACATACACAAACACTTCCACACACACACACAAACACTACTACACACACACAAACACTACTACACACACACAAACACTACTACACACACACACACAAACACTACTACACACACACAAACACTACTACACACAAACACTACTACACACACAAACACTACTACACACACACACAAACACTACTACACACACACACTACTACGCGCGCACACACACACACACACACTACTACGCACACACACAAACACAAACACTACTACACACACACACAAACATTACTGCACACACACACACACACACAAACAAACACTACTACACACAAACACACACACACAAACACTACTACACACACACACAAACACTACTACACACACACACACACAAACACTACTACACACACACACACACACAAACACTACTACACACACACACACACAAACACTACCACACACACACAAACACTACTACACACACAAACACTACTACACACACAAACAGTACTACACACACAAACACTACTACACACACACAATCACTACTACACACACACACACACACTACTACGCACACACAAACACTACTACGCACACACACACACACACAAACACTACTACGCACACACACACACACACACACAAACACTACTACACACACACACAAACACTACTACACACACACACAGCAGCGCGGGAAGAGGAGCCTCCCTTTTGCTACGTCACCGAGCCGTGGCGCATCGTCTGCCAGTTGCCATGAGCGTTTTCGAAGCTCGGGGAATGTACAAATTTTGATTGGCTCAAAAACGGCTGACTGGATGCAAGAAGTGACAACATATTGTTGATACACTCGATAATGGCTATACTCTAACTACATCAAATCAAGAATGATGAAATGGTCTGGACGATTACTTTAAGTAAGTTCACCGAACACAAGTTTTAGTTGGAAATATTTGTGGTAACCTGCTGGAGTTACAGTAAGTTGTGTACAGCGATTATTAGTAGTGCTGATCCACTTGTTTGCCACTCGGTAGTAAAGGTTCGCATTTTATCTTTGCCGTATAAGTCGACCCCTAGTTTTGGAGATTTTTTCAGGGTCAAAGAATCAACTTGTACGCCACCATTTACGGTAACTGCATCATCGGCAAAAACAAGATCAGTGATCTTGGTGTTGCCGAGGGATGCTCCACAATCACTTTGATCTACAAATTTGCCCAATACCCAGTCCATACAAGTGTTGAAAAGTGATGGGGCAATGATGCACTCTTGCCTCACTCCTGTATTCACAGGAAAGAAGCTGGATACACCTCCCCACACTTCACAGCACTCTCAGTCCCAGAGTACAGACCAGTCATCAAACCAAGTCCTTGCAGGAATCCCGCGAAGTTGCAGAAGATCCCAGAGTGACTTACGATGCACTGAGTCAAACGCCTTCTTGATATCAACATAGACTGCAAGCATACCGTCGAAACTCACGTCGGCGTTCCACCAGACGGAAACATGGGCTTCCCGGAAGTTAGGAAAATTACCTAGAATTAAGGAAAATTTGCCTAGAAGTAGGGTAATGTCCTAGAATCAAGGGAAAATCCCTACAACGAAGGGACATTTTCCTAAATTAAGGTAAATTTCCCGAAACTTTTGTAAAATTTCTTAAATAGGAAAAACAAATTGCGTAGTAAGTTACCTGAAATGGGGGCCTGCCTCCCCCAGTCCACCCTAGTTAGGTTAGCTAGTTCACTAACCAAACCTGGCCGATAGTTACCTAACCTAGCCTAACCTATTTTTGACTAAAGTTCAAGTAGAATACCTTAAGGAGAGAGTCCACCGTGACAATATGAAAATAATTTTTTAATATACGAATTTGAGTTATATGGTCTATGGCAACACCCTATCCTTTGGCTTTCGATTGGTGGAATTTTTTTCAGTCGGACATTTTTTTAACTTCCCATAGCGAGGGGCATTTAAGCTTTCAAAACTTGTAAAAAAAAAAAAAAAAAAAAAATTTTCTTTTTTTTTTGGATAATTTTCCCATGTATCAAAACTAAGCCTTTAAAAAAAAAAAAAAAAAAAAAACCAGCAATCTTCAGGGTGAAGTTTGTTCCCCAGGTAACAATTCTGGAACAATTTTGGATATGAAAAGTGCAACCTGTTCACAAAAATTTTTGGAACAAATGTATACATCCAAAAAGGACTAGAAAAGAGAAAAGAGAAGAATTACACCGAAGACAATAAACAAGAAGAGGAAGACAGACAAAGGAATTCCAACCGAAAGCTATGCACCTGGTGAATTTTGATCGAACCTTGCAACAATGAGGGGCGTGGCACGCCCTGACACCCTCGCCTTTGAGCGATTAATTAATACCTTTATAAGGGGGGACAAGGTGCAGATCCTTTTATGCATGCATTGATATGTGATTACTGATCCCATAAAATTCATATGAAAGTAGCATTGACAGTATAGTACCTTCACTGGAGCGCAGAAACTTTAGTAAATCTTCAAACGCGTTTTTCTCAAAACTAGAAAAAAATGAACATAAAATTCATCTCCTCTTTTATTTTTGGCACGATTTTCACGAAACTTTAGGACACACAAAATCAAATATCGTAGAAAAATCTGTTCTGAGAAATTTTTTTGTTTTTAAGTCTCAGTTTTGATATATGGGAAAATTATCCTTAAAATTTTCATTTTTTTTTTTTTTTTAACAATTAAAAAAAAAAATTCGAAAACAATTTTCAAAATATTCTCAGAACAAATTGTTAGAATAACAATGAATTATCATATGCTCATGTCACAAGGAAATCGATCAAAAAATGGCTGAGAAGATGCAATTCAAAATTTCATCAAAAACCGACAAAAATAGGCTCTTTACTTTTTTTCAAATTTTTCCTTTCATCTGATCAGCTTGAAATTTTCATGTGATAACAAGGGTACTAATATACACAACATATAAATTATTCATGACCATAGATGCAATTTAAAATTCACGGCAGACTCTCCCCTTAATCGGAAGTAGAGGGTCATGGGCGTGGTTCTAGGGCGTCTACCTCCTCCTCCTCAAGTGATACCGGTGCCACAGATTGTTCAACTGGGGCAAGATCCAGCAAACACATACGCCGGCATAAGTCAGCGTAAGTCTGAGATACTCCTCTTTCGAAAACTTTCTTGGATCAGGAGCTATATCTGCGCCAAATCGCTGACGTCACAATGGCCAGACTCTACGCTTCGGCGCAAGTCTGCGCCCGTCCTCCCTGGATGGATCCACCAAGCGTACTTACTCCATATCCGTGACGTCACAGGGCCAAAATTATGGCTAGCTAGGCGTATCTCATATATACAAATAAAAAGTAATTTATCATGCCTAATAAACATTACCACCGAGGTAAGGACTGAAATAAAAGCCTATTGATAGCTGGCAGCGGCGTATGTTTACATATGTTTAGGAGATACAGGCTTTGGTAGGTGTGCCGCGGCTGCCGCTTCGGTGTTCACATCGACTAGATTATTGTTCCACTATTCTATCGTAATTTGTCCGTTTTTGAGAATATAATTGTTTCGGTGGTATAAATACAGTATAAAACCATACATGATCGGTGGTTTTAAGTATCCTGAACGTTCCGTTCTCATCATAAGGAGTATTCCTTACTGCTACAAGAGCTGGTGGAAATAAAAAATAACACAAGGTACTTACAAGGTACTAGGGGGGCAAAAAAAAACCAGTGAGGTTAGGTTACGTAATCAATGCCCAAGGTAGGTTAGTTAACTAGCAAGGGGGTCTGGGGCTGCGCCCTTCCCCAGTTAGATCAGGAGAGTATTGATCAATAGGGTGTATTGGTTGAAACTGCATATTTACCCTGTTTTATGTTGGTGCCTGCAGCCTGCTGCCCCTCAGTGACCCTCCATTATATCACTCACTCAGGATGGCTGACCCTCTGACCCTCATTGCCCCTAAATGGTATACATAGTAAGGTCACGTTTGCCAGCCTTTAATGCGGTGAATTCGAAAATGAACAAATTTATTCAAATTAATAATAATTTATAATTACATTTAAGAGGTATCTGAAGGGATCTGTGAAGGACTGGAGGAAGAAAAAAAAAAAACTAATAAAGGCAGGAAAGGACTCTAGAATTTTACCTAATCCACTTGCATGTAACCTTAACCCTTTCACGCACGAAGTTTAATAAGTTTTTCCGTCCACTGCAACATCCGTCTTATGCTCCCTAAGGGGCCCCGCGAAATGGCCAGACTGTGCAGCGAATAATTTTTTTGTTATCAATTTCACCAACGTGTATTCTTTTTTCCTGGCATTATTATATATCATTGGTTTTGCAAGAGATTATTCTGCCTTATGAAAGAAAAAAATAACAAGAAATGCAAATAAATAGCGGAATTTACCGACTCCGAAAAAATATTGAGTAAAGAGAAATAAGAAATACTTACGTTCACCACTTCGTAGCTCAAAACTTCCTGAGTCAACTTTTTATGGTTTATATGCCAATAAAAGCGGATTTTTATGAGGATTCCAACGCTACCATTATAATTTTCATATGGCCAGCTCAGGACACGTTTTAAAGGGACGACAATCCGCGTGCACAGGCTACCTGCTGAGTGGAAACTGACACACAAACCCTTATCATTTCACATCCACTCACACGAGAGTTGACAATTAGTTTATTTTATAGGTCTAGGTTGGATCTTTGACGCAGAAAATTTTGACGCAATTCTGATAAATACTTTATTTTTGGCGAATTTTTAACTGTTTTTTGACGCAATTCGCGTCAAAAGCTCAGATTGCAGACGGGCCCGTTTTGACGCGATCGCGTCACCGTGCGTGAAAGGGTTAAAAACTTTTATACATATTGTAGAAATTATATAGTTGTCTAATATGCATACAAACACACCCTCCCCTTCCTGAGGCCCCCTCTACATGGAATTGTCCCCGATCGGAATGCTCGCCTCCGTCGGCGAGTGTTCTTATCTTAAGCGACAGTTCCAAGTCTGTATATTGATATAACAGTACCCAATTATTTAATCAGCTTTTACCTGTGTTTATGCATTTAGGGATTGAATATCAGGGTTATAATGGACGAGAACTGCTCGGTCGCTACTGCCATTACCACTTAGATTTTCTATATTATTTTTTTTTCATTAGGCTATACTGTGCAGTATTAATCCACGGTAAAATTCTCGAGTCCTTTCCCGCCCTTATTAGTGGGGGTTTTTCCTCCAAACCTTCACAGATCCCTTCAGATACCTCTAAGACTTAACCTAACCTAACTATAACTTAACCCAACCTCACTAATAGTCTCCTAGCGAGACCCCCGAAAAAATAATTACTAACAACCTTAATATAATCTAACCTAACCTGGTAAAAGTTTTGTTCTTTCTCGCCCTTAGGTCTTGCTAGGAGGTTATTGGTAAGGCTAGGTAAAGCTATAGTGAGGTTAGGTTAGTAATATTATTTTGGGGGTCCAGGGGGGGTCATTTAGGGGGAATAGGGGGGGTTGAAGGGAGCATCTCTCCCCCACTTTAAAATTACAGTTTAGAGGTATCTGAAGGGATCTGTGAAGGTCTGGAGGGAAAAAAAACAATTTATAAAGGCAGGAAAGGACTCTAGAATTTTACCTAATCCACTTACATGTAACCTTCAAAACTTGTATACATATTGTAGAAATTATATAGTTGTCTAATACGCATACAGACACACCCTCCCCTTCCAGAGGCCCCCAAATCCTTTAGGTTAGGTTAAGGTTAGGTTAGGTTCATAATCTCACCGGGGGATCAAGGGGGGCGTAGCCCCTCCGTTAGTAGGTTAGATTTGGTTCGGGTAGGGTAATATCCTCTCGGCTGGGCGGGGCAGAGCGGATCACTCGGCGGCTGGCGAATGTGGGGCGAGGCGGGTCACACTTGTGTTCGTACAATACCGTCACTTCTCTGGTTTTTGAGACACTGACTATTATTTCCTCGCCAAGTTTTAGTGCTTTTTCTGATGGAGATACATTATTATCAATGGAAACGGCGACTCTAGGATTTGGTGATGAAAATAATTTTAAAAAAACATTTTATTGGGTTTCCGGAAAATAAAAATACCTCCATCTGAAAAAACACTAATTTTAGACAAGGACAAACTAGTCTGTCTCACAAAATGACCGCGCAGTCCTTGTCCATTTTTGCCGGTGTTTCAGCGAGAATTATAATCGGTGACGACATTCAAACTGAGGTGAGTAAAATTACCAAGTTCAAAATGGTAATATAGACGCTGTGTGTTTGGTATAGTTTTGTAGAGGTCCCAAAGTTGGGGCCGCACACCTGGCTAATTACCCTTCAGGTCACGCCTTGCTTGGAGTGACCTGACTGGGGTCAACCAAAATCCCCTTTTGTCCAGCCCGGGAGTCCTGTATTCAGACAGTTACCTACCAACCACTACAGTGAGAGGAACACAGGGAGAGGAGTGGTGTTCCTCTCACTGTAGTGGTTGGTAGGTAACTGACTGAATACAGGACTCCCGGGCTGGACAAAGGGGGATTTTGGTTGACCCCAGTCAAGTCACCCCAAGCAAGGCGTGATCTGAAGGGTAATTAGCCAGGTGTGTGGCCGCTACAGTTTATTTTAGCTTGAAAAACATGTCTTTGATGGGGTCCTGGAACCAAACCTATATTTTACCATTAGTTATGTATTTCGCTATACGAGATTTCGCTTTACAAGTATGCCAGGTGGAACCTAACTGCTCGTATCTTCGGGACTTCCCTGTATTATTCTCGTGTTTGCCCATACTCCCCCCTCTCCCCCAAAACAACCTTGGGGACCTGGGAGAATGCAGGATATATGGCTGGGGTACAAAATATGCGTCGCAACCACATACTTTTTGAGTTATGGATGTTATAAAAATTCCCTAGATCTAGGGAAAATTAATTGGATTTCTTCTGAGTCCAGAGACGTGTGAACCTGACGATCCTCACAGAATGATGACCGAAGTGTCGAGAACACACCCAACCCCCCACTAGGAGGCTAGGGTAGGGTAGGTTAGGTTAGATTTGGTTTGGTTAGGTTAGGTTAGATTTGGTTAGGTTAGGTTAGATTTGGTTAGGTTAGTTATCGGTGGGTCAAGCCCCCTGCTAGGTTAGGTTAATTTTGGTTAGGCAAATTTCTCTAGATATAAGGAAATTACCCTAGATCTAGGGAGTTTTACCCCCCCTAAACAACTCTTAAGTTACGTGTTTCCGACGCATAATTTGTTCCCCACCCGAAAACCCCGCATTCCCACAGGTCCCCAAACTTGTTTGGGGGAAGTGGGAGAGTATGGGCAAACACTAGAATTTTACCGTTAATACTTACATTTCTACATCCATTATTTCAGGAATGGGAAATTCTAAATAACAAAACCTTCCGGCTTTGACTGAAATAAACTACCGCACTGTATAGTATGCTTTTTGTACTTCACATCTGCAAAGGTTCCAGCGTGCGCTCGGCCTTGGTTAACCCACACGGCCGCTATGAAATATGAGGTGCCTCAAAAAATTCTAAGTCCAGTCAGATCTTATCCTGATCCTTTTAGGGGGTTATAGTGAGGTTAGGTTAGTAACTTTTAGAGGGTTACAGTGAGGTTAGGTTAGTAACTTTTAGGGGGTTGGTGAGGTTAGGTTAGTAACTTTTAGGGGGTTACAGTGAGGTTAGGTTAGTAACTTTTAGGGGGTTATAGTGAGGTTAGTTCGTAAATTTTAGGGGGTTATAGTGAGGTTAGGTTAGTAACATTTAGGGGGTTATAGTGAGGTTAGGTTAATAACTTTTAGGGGGGTTATAGTGAGGTTAGTTGGTAAATTTTAGGGGGTTATAGTGAGGTTAGGTTAGTAACATTTAGGGGGTTATAGTGAGGTTAGGTTAGTAACTTTTAGGGGGTTATAGTGAGGTTAGGTTAGTAACTTTTAGGGGGTTATAGTGAGGTTAGGTTAGTAACTTTTAGGGGGTTATAGTGAGGTTAGGTTAGTAACTTTTAGGGGGTTATAGTGAGGTTAGGTTAGTAACTTTTAGGTAGTTATGGTGAGGTTACTCTCCGAAATTTGACCAAATCTTTACAAATAATAATCAAAGTAAATTCCCTAACAATGAATATCTAGGGTAATCCCTAATTTAGGTAATTTCCCTAGATTTTAAGCATATAGTGATTTTGATGATTTTTTCGGGAGCCATAAATCAGTTATATTTGCTTCCCCCACCCAAAAACCCCGTATTCCCGCCAGTTCCCCAGGCTTGTTGGCTATAGGGGGAACAAGAAAAAGATAGGGGTGAAGGACTTCTTCAGATTTACCCAGGAATGTTATAAGGGGCTATCTGGAGAGTCTGTGTCATTTTGTGTCTGCATCTGTGTCATATTATGGCTATAAATGAACAAATTACCAAAATATCAACCAAGTGGCGATGTTGATAACGGGCCTTAACGGCTACACTAAGATCGCCAGCTAGTGTTTATGTCCTCCCGTTAGCTGCTGTCTGTCGTCGCCCGAAAAAAAACTAGTGAAATTTGAAACCGTACTACTTGCAGATACAAAGCATAAAACAACGCTGAAACAGGGTAGATTATACAGTCATGATATAAACTACTGTGTATCATCTTCAGTGGCACATACATATCAGTAGTGATGCTGTAATTCGTAATATATGGCGCCTGGCGACATTAGTGCAGGTGGCGACTATAGTGTTATCTACGGTACGTGCCTTGTAATGCATTAAACCGCAGTAGAACCAGGAAGGGAGTACTTTAAACCTCGTACTCGAGTATTGGTTGCAAGTACCAAAATACCGCTGTCACCACTAATAAAGTCACGCCTTCACGCACTTCGACCTCCATCCAGCCCGTCACTCTAAGAGTCTAGGCCCTAGGGCTAGGCTAACCTGGGACTCCAGGGCAATGGGCGAGTGTGGGTGCTTTACACTATGACAAAGACCCGCACATGAGGTTCCTTGCATCAACGCCCTCTTGTTATCACCCCAGAACAAGATAAGGAAAATTTGGACAAGACTGGCCTACCTGCAGTGGTCGCCCGCAGGTCACCCAAACCCCCCCTCCCCCCGATGCCTCCGTGTGCTAGTGGTCCTGGGGCAAGGGTTGTTGGGTGGTTGATGCAGCGGGTAGTTGAGTCGTGGACCCCTGGGAGTTTCTTTAACTATCATTATTTAGTGAAGGGCTTCAAAGAGTGCCGCACTGCCCCATCTCCCCCACCATAGCAGTGTAAACAATGCTACTCACTCCTTCCCCTCCCCCTCAGTCCCGCCCTCCTCCACACCCACCACCCTCACACCTTTAACTGAACACTACACCATCACTCCACTCACACACACACAACTTCGTCACACGCAGCCACGCAAATATAAGTATATCCACAAGAATTGATCAAACTTCACCTCCGCCATGTTGGTCTCCGTCGGGGGGACGCCGGTAGCCTAGTTGTTGTGTGAGAAGCTCTGTGATTGGCTGACAAACATCCAAGGATAATTTCTTAAGTCTTATTGGTTGCCTTTCATCCAATGAAAGTCGGGGCGCCAAACATGAGGCGGGCCATTCAATTTATACCTTAGTTCCCCATCAACACTTTAGGTAACACTTGTGGAAATTATCGACCAACCACCCTCTCAATAGACTATAACAGTGAGCTCCTCCCGTCAGCTCAGGACGTCGGGTCTCGGGGTGTCAGGCTTGACTTATAGCCCATTTTCGCGACCGCTCTGGCCGGTCTGGACTAGGCTAGTCCGGGCGGTTACTGTTTTGGGGAGGCAGTCTAGAACGGTTCGCCCGCACAGGCTGGTCCGACCCACATACCAGGAACCACCTTGGACAGTGTGGGAGAACTGGGGCATGCGCACTACAGTCAGCGGGAAAGGCGAACCAGGAGCTTTCGTGTGCTGATAAGACATGAAACACCATGATGGCCGACCATAAGACTAAAGTATCACAGGCTGGTAGTTGTAAAGTCTTCAGCACAGGTTAAAAGGCGGACGACAAAAGGATATGACAAGATGGAACGCCTGCCCCTCCACAGTTTAGTTCGTACCGTCCACTCGATCCCACCAGCCAATAGGAACGACGAATGGGAGGGGGCCAGTCTCGGGTGTATTTTCGTGACCATCAGTCCACCCGACCGGTCCGGCGACTGAACCAGGCGGTGAACGTCACGAAAATGCCTATTATTTCCATTATTCCTACCAACCACTACTTTAGTGTGTCATGGTCAACATAGGTTATGCAAATGAAAATAACGAGTTACTTTTCATGCGTTAATAAGATTGTTGGCGTAGAAGCATTCGACCCCAGGTTCCTACAACATTCTCTAAATTGACGCTTGCAGTATGAAAAGCCTATTTTTGGGTCCCTGACAGAGTAGGCATAATATAGGATAGGAAGATCGCCACCCAGGGCAACCTGGTAACAGGCAACCCTACCACATTGGTTGTAAAACCGGCTACACTGATCTAAGAAAAGAAACCACGTCTAGCAACGCCGTGCCAATCCTGCCGAGGACGGGGTCCGCCTGCCGGTCGGAGCTAATAACCATCCAATAGATCCGGGAGAGGGGCTGAAACTTGGTGGGGAAGAAGGGTAGTTGGGTTTAGTAACCTTTTTTAGGGGTTAAGTGGGGTTGGGTTTTAAGAAAACTTTTAGGGGGTTGGGATGGTTTTGGGGTTTATTTTTAAATTTTTTGGGGGGTTACAGGTTTTTGGTTTGTAACTTTTGGGGGGTTATAGTGAGGTTATTTTCGAAAAATTTTTAGGGGGTTTTAATATTGGGTTAGGTTAAACTTTGGGGGTTATAGGGGAGGTTAGGTTAATAACTTTTGGGGGGTTATAGTGGGGTTTATTGGAAAATTTTTTGGGGGGTTTATAGTGGGGTTTTGGGTTAGTAACTTTTTAGGGGGTTATAGTGTTTTTAGGTTAGTAACTTTTAGGGGGTTATATGAGGTTAGGTTAGTAACTTTTGGGGGGTTATATTGGGGTTAGGTTTAGAAAATTTTTTGGGGTTATGGTGGGGTTTAAAGGTTTTTTTTAGTAACTTTTAGGGGGTTATAGTGGGGGTTTAGGTAGTAACTTTTAGGTAGTTATGGTGGGGTTATCCCCGGGAAATTGACCAAATCTTTACAAAAAATAATCAAAGAAAAATTCCCAAAAAATTGAATACTGGGGTAACCCCCTAATTTGGGTAATTTCCCTAGTTTTTTAAGCATATAGTGATTTTGATGATTTTTTCGGGGCCATAAATCAGTTTTTTTTGTTTCCCCCCAACCAAAAAAACCCCGTTTTTTCCCCCCCGGGTTAGGGCTTGGGGGAAAAAAAAAATAGGGGGAAAAGAAAAAGAAAAGGGGTTTTGGAAGGGACTTCTTTTAAAAAGGATTTTTACCCAAAAGGGGGTTTATGGGGGGCCCAAACGGAACTGTGGTTATTTTTGGCCCCCCCTTCTGTGTCTTTTGGCAAAAAAAAAAATTTAAAATTTAAACCAATTGGCAGTTAAAAAGGGCCCAAAAAACCGGCTAAACAAGAATCCCAGTATGTTTATTGTTTCCCCTTCCGGGTTACTGTGTCTTTTCCGTTTTCGCCCGAAAAACTAGGGGGGAAATTTTAAAAAACCTACTCCTTCCCCGAAAAAAGCTTTAAAAAACCCCTGAAAAAGGGAGATTAAACCCCCATGATTTTTAAAAAAAAATGTGTCCCCACTTAGTGGCCTCCCCATTCGATATCCAGGTAATTCTAAATTGGCCCCCTGGGCAAAAGGGGGTCCAGGGGGGCGATTTTGTTACACTTCCCAAAGGGCCCCGGGGGTTTTGCTTTAAACCCCTTTTTTAAAAACCCAAGGAAGGAAAATTTAAACCCTGGTACCGATTTTGGTTTCGAAAAAAAAGGTTCCCACCCAAAAAACACCCTTTCCCCCAAATTGCCTCCTTCCAGGCCCTCAAGGGGTTTTGGTGGTTAGGCAACCGGGTTTTTAGGGCGGGGCCCCTGGGGTTTTTTTAAAACACTTTTTTAAACCAAAAGACCCCCCCCTTACATGGGGTTTTCCTTGCATCAACCCCCCCCTTTTTATCCCCCCAAACAAATTAAAAAAATTTAAAAACAAACCCACCTTCTTTCCCGCCCGAAAAACCCCCCCAAAAAAAACCCCTTTCCACCCCCAGGGGTCTCCGTGGGGGGCCCCGGGGCCCGGGGTTGTTGGGGGGTTGAGAACCCGGGTATTGGCGGGGAACCCGGGATTTTTTTTTAATTTTATTTTTTTATAAAAAAGGGGCCCCAAAGAGGGGGCCCTTTTCCCATTCCCCCCCAAAAACCCTTGGGCATTTTAAATTAAGGGGAAAAAACCCACCCTTTCCCCCCCCCCTTCAGTGGCCTCCCCCCCCCCCCAACCCTCCACCTTAATTTAACTTTTTTACCCCCTCCCCCCACCACCCCGTCCCCGGCGGGCAATTAAAGGTAACCCCAGGGGGGCCCCCCCAAAATTTAGGGAACCCCCCAAGTTGGGGGAAAAATTTTAAATCCGCCAATTTTGGCCCGTGGGGGGACCGGAGCCTGTTTTTGGGTTAAAAAGGCCCTTGTTTCCCGACCATAAAGGAAAAATTTCAAGGCTTATTGGGTTGTTTTTCCCAATTAAAAGGGGGGCGCCAAAAAGGTATTCAAATAACCTTTGCCCCCCAACATTTATTTAACCCCCCACTTGTGGAAAACGAAACCCTCTCAATTTTTCTTAAACAGTACCCTCCCGGGCCCACTGGATGCCGGGCCGGGGGTAAGGCTTATTATTTTCCTTTTTCCCTACCAAACCAGCTACTTTAAGTTTTGGGTCATGGTAAACATGGGTTTTTTGCAAAATGAAAATATACGAGTTTTACTTTAAAATTCCAGGGCGTTATAAAAAAGGATTTTTGGCAAAGAAAGAAGCATTCGCCCCCGGTGCCCCCTACAACATTCTACAAAATTTGGGGTTTTAAAAGTATGAAAACCCTTTTTTTTGGGCCCCCTGACAGAGCTAGTCCCCTAAGCTTAAGGATAAAAAAGACGCCACCCGGGGAAAACCCTGGGTATACAGGAAACCCCATACCCACATCGGGTTTTTGTAAAAAAAAGGCTACACTCAGATCTAAAAGAAAAAAAACCCACCTCTAGAAACCCGGCATTGCCAACCCCTCCCGGGGGACGGTGGTCCGCCTGCCGGTCCGGAGCTAAAAAAACCCACCCCCCAATAAGCACCCCCGGGGAGAGGGGCAAAAAAATTTGGGGTGGGGAAGGAAGGGTGGGGGGCCCGGGAAGGGGCCGTGCACTACCTCTGTCGGGGCCCCAAAAATAGGCTTTTCATACTTCAAACCGTCTTTTTCAGGCCCCCCTTAGAGCATTTGCCAAGCTACCCCCATTTGGGAGGGGGGCAAGAAGCCCCCGCCCCCCGCGGGGGGGGGCAAAAAAAAAAACTGCACAAAAAAAAAAACCCGAAAACCACAAAGTATACTCACCCAAATCAAGGGAGACGCCCAAGGGAGTCCCGGCGTCCACCACCCCAGCCCCCCTCCGGACGGAGGGAGCCCCAAGGGCAACACAGGGGAACCACGGAGGGAGGGGGAAACGGTTTAACGACCCACGAAGCACGAGGCCGTACCCCACTGCCCCCCTTCCCCGTCCCCCTTCCCCAAGGGAATGGGTGCGGAGGAAGGCCAAGACGAGCAACACCCCCGGAAACGTTTGGGCGCGGGGGCGTGCCCCGAACCCCCCCCGACTCGTGACCCCCGGGGGGGGCCCGGAAAACCCAAACCTGGTGGGAGGGGACGACCAGTGACGGTTTCGGGGGGAAACAGGAACGGCAGTCACACGCCCAGGGCTCGGAAGCATCCAGGAAACCCACCGGACCCCCCCAAACCCGGGGCCCAAAGGGGTGTGCGGCTTTCCTAGCGCAGACCAACCCGGGAACCGACCTTTTTGGGACGGTGGCCTTTCCGGTTTCTTACCCAGCACTTGGGCGGGGAGGGAGAGGGGGGGACAGCGGACCCGTCCCGCGAAAAGGGTTTCCGTCCACGGGGGGAAAGGGGCAGCGCCCTCACTAAAAAGCCCCAACCCCGTACCCGGGGGCCACCGGGAAACCCAAGGCCTTCAAAAGGGAGGCAGGTCCGGCAGCGTCCGACCAAACTGGCCCGCCCTGCAGGAACCGGAAAAACCTTCCCCCGGGGGACCAAAAGGGGAACCCCAAAACGCGGGGGGGGGGGGTTTTTGGGTGGAAAAACCCCTCTTAAACGGGTCACAGAACCCCCGGCCCCCAGGCCCAAACCCCAACCGTTTTTGAGGGGGCCCAGCCAGGGCCGAAGGGTGAGGGAGAGATTTAGGGGGAGGCCCCCTCCCACGGTCGGGGGCCAGGAAGGGAGGGAAACCAAAGGACGACCGATTCAGAGACGTCGCGGGGGGCCCTTGATTTTAGGAACGCCTAAACCCCCCCTTTCCAGTGGAGACTGATTTTTGTCTTAGAGGACGGGCGAAGTCCCCGCCAACAGGGCCCCCCGTTTCCCGGCGCCCCGAGACCGTCCGACGGAAGAGGTACGGAGAAACTCCAGGCGTGAGCTTAAAGGTAAAAAACCTGGCCGGAGTCCCCCAAAAAAGGGGAGGGCCCCTAAAAAAAAAGGGGGGAGGGACACGGGCCTTCAGTTTTTGGAAAACCAGGGTTTTCGCCGCCAAAGAGGAGCCACCATGGTCCCCTTTGCCCCTGTGGGAAAAACGCAGTTTTTTGGGAAAACCCTTAGGGGCCACGGGTGCAGGGAGGGGAAACGGGGTTTAAACGGGGCGCCCCCTTTTTCCAGTCTTCCGGAGGGCGTCCGGGCCTCCCGCACCCTTGCCCGGCCCCCCCTCGTCAAAAGGCCCTGTAGTTGTGCAGAGGGGGGCCGGGACGCGAAGAGGTCCACCTCCGGGTGCCCCACCGCCGCCCAGAGAGCCGCAAACCCGCCCCGGGCAAAGCTCCCCACGCCACCGACGACCCCCAAAGCGAATAGGGCGGGGCCCCCACCCCTTTCCCTTTGGGCGGGAAAACCTGGCAGACAGATGAAGGGGGAAAAGGGGCCGCCGGGCCCGGAAAAATCTGCTCCGAAAGGGACAACAAAAGGGGGCGGTTTTGGATGCCCCTTTGGGGCCGGGCGAGCCCGGGGACCGCGACCAGGTTGTCCATCTGAAGCAGAGGCCTTTCCCTTTTCTGGGATCGGGTTGATCGGAGGAAAAAGAAGAGGAACCAGCAGCCCTTTGACGTTGTTTGGTGGAGTCGAGCCCCAAAACCCGGACCACCCGCCAAAACCCTGCCGCCCGTCGGGAGGTTTGGGTAGCCCCCCCCCGACGTCCGACGCACCCGACTCACAAAGACCTTTGGGGGGCGGAGGCACCCACCCGGGTTCCACGGGGAAAAACCCCCCTCCACCAACCATTTGAAAAATTTAGTGTGGGGCCAGGGGGGACGGGCCGGAGCAATTTCGCGGGGGCGCCCCGGGAACGGCTGTGTTCCCCCCGGAAAAGGCGACGGAGACGAAGGGGCCTGGGGGAGTGCCCCTCGGCGGCGAATTTTGGCGAGCCTAGAAGGGACCCCCAAAGGCCCCCCTTAAAAAAAAGGGCCCACCGGGGCCCCCGGAAGGGGCCCGTTGAGGGAAGTTTGGGCCCGCATTTTTTCCCCCCGTGATGCGGACCGCACCAAAAAGGGAGTCCCTTGCTTTCCCAGCCCCAAAAAATTGGGGGGAGGGGGGGGTAAGGACGGTTTTTCCCTTTTTGACTGGGGAACCCCATCCCCCCCCGCCCCCGGGCCAAAAGCCGGTCCGAAAGGCGAACCGTTCCCTCCTGAAAACGGGGGGGACCCCAGCCAATCGCCCCAAATCCCTGAGGAAATTTCCCACCCCGCCAGACACCACCCGCTGAGCCACCACCTTGGTGAGCCGCAAAAAAAACCCTCGGAGCGATTTGGGGAGGCCGAAGGGGAGTCTGGTGAACTGCCACGTGTCCCGATCCCAATGGGAAAGGGGGGGAAACGCCGGGAAACCGGGGGATGAATGGGGGACATGCCAGTTTGGCGGCCTTTAGATCGAGGCCCCCAAACCAGTTTCCCCCTTTCCTCAGCCGAAAGGGGGCCTGGGCCCAAAGGGCAGCATAAGAACCGGTGGTTGCGCCCAAACCGTTTGGCCGGGTAGGTCCAAGATAAACCGCCCCTTTGAAGAGTTTCCCTTTTTGGGTACGGGTGAAAATGCGGGAAAAAAAGACCTTTTTCCCCGCGCCTTTTTTCCACTACCCCGGGGGAGTTTCATGTCCGACACGTGGGCGGGGAGCAATGTGAAGACCGGGGGTCCCCAAAAAGGAGGTCGGGCCCAAGGGGCGGTAGGGCAATCCAGGGCCAAAAAAGACCGTTTTTTGGGGCCCCCCCTGGCCCGGGCCCCAAACCCCTCTCCGGGCCCGGCTGCCCGAAACCCGGACAGGAGGCCCTGGGAAAGGGGGGCTTTGAAACCCAGAAGGGGCCCCCTTTGGGGGAAAAGGGGGGTGGACAGTAAACGGGCCCCCCGGGGAAAAAGGGCCCCGACCCAGAGCCCCTGAACCCGGAAGGCCTACCCCGACTTGGACCGAGGATCCTGGGCCCCCATCCACACGGGGGTGAGGGACTCCTGGACTGGCCCCCCCCCACGAAAAGAGCCCCCCGAAACCCGCTGGACCCCCCCCCGGAAACCCCCCCCGGGCCCAAAAAAGGTTTTGGGGGGCCGGAGTAGAAAACCCGAGTGGCCGTGGGGGGTTTTGAGGCGAGGGCAATGCTGCAAGAAGGGGTCCCACAAGACCTCCGAAAAAAGGGAATAATCCGGAGAATTTTTTGCTGTCGAGTCAGCTCCGGGAGGCCCCCCAAAAGGGCCCCGCGCCGAAGAGCCATGCGGGGAGTGACGGCCCTGTCAAAGGCCGGGCGGGACCGTTGGGGGGAGGAAGGCGCCAACGCATCCCCAGGCGGGCGAAAAAAACCCGACAGACATCCGACCGGGGGCCGGGGGGAGGGAATTTTGGGTCCACGGCGAGGGAGGAGAGGGCCCGTCCGCCAGTGACTAAAGAAGGCAAAAGAAGAGGGCAACAGGGAAAGGGGTTTTTTCCGCTCCTGAAAGTCCCGGCGAAAAAAAACCCCCCTTCACCGGGTTTCGCCCGCCACGGGAGGTCCTTTACAGAAAAACCGGGGGCACCCCCAGGAAAACAGCCATAACCCCGTGGAAAACCACCAGAGGCCGGGGGAAACCCGGGGTCGGGGGCCCCGGACGGGGAAGGGCCCCCGGGTTTATAATGGGGGTACCCCTTCCACACTTTGGCAGGGTCCAGGGGCCCCCTTCCTCCCGGGCAACCGTTTCTGGCCAACCCAGAGGAAAACCCCCCTGGCACCTGGTTCCCTCCACGCACCCCGGGAAACCATTCCCGACCAAAATAGGCCCCCAGCCGGGGTTTAAAGGGGGCCAGAGCATCCAAAGCGGCCGGGGGGGAAGAAAAACCCCAAGGCTTTCTTCGAGGGGGCGGGCCAGGCGAAGAAAGGGAAACCCCGGGGGTAAGGTAGGACTCCGTTTCCCCCGTCCCACGGGAGCGACGCACCTCCAATTTCCCGGGAAATGGGCCCCACGAGCCGTCCTCCAAACGAAACCCATGGCAATAGACCCCTCAACCGTTCACAAAAATCGACGGGGCATTTGGTGCCCGGTAACCCGGACGGGGAAAAAAGGAGGGAGTCCCAAGGCTCCTCCGCAGCGGGGGCGAGGGGAAGGGCCCTGAAGGGACCTCAGAAGAAAAGGCGGAGGGAAAGGGGCCCCGGGGGACCCGGAATCCGGGGGGCGGAAGTCCCCGAACCGTCGTCTCTTGGGGACGGGTTTTGGGGAACATCCCCTTCCCCCCCTCGGGCCCCAAACCCGTTGTCTCCTCGGGGCACCACAGACTCAGAAGGGGGCCCCGGTGAGAGGGAAGCAGGCCCATGGGGGCCTGCGACGCCTCGGGCGGAGAACCGACCCAGAAGTTAAGTGGACCTCCATTCTTGCCATGAAGGAGGGTTTACTGAAGTCATCCAAGCCGACAACCCCCCGGGGGCAAAAGGAGGTAGATTTGGGGAAAAAGGGCCCCGGAAAAGGCCTGACCACCGTAGGGGCCACAGACTTTACCCGGCAAGGGCCTCGACCTGGGAGGGCGCGGTCAGGTGAGGGACGAGGAGACCGCCAAAATCTTTCTCCACCGGGCAGCAAAGATCGACGCCGAGCCATGGAAGCAGAGGGAAGGGGGGGGAGGGGCGGGGATAAGGAGGAGATGGACGGACTTGGCGAGGCCCGGGCCAGAACCCCAAGACCGGTCCGCCCAGGACAGACGGAAGTGGGTTGGGGTTTGGGGAGACTTCAAAACCTTCGACCACCACTCCCTTGGGGGTCAGGGATAGGCCCTCGCCGGTAAAGCCGGGCACACCCCCCCCCCCCCGGGAGGTGACCCCCAGCCTCCACAGCATACCCGGGGAATCGGGGGGAGAAAGAGGTCCGACAGAAGGCACCGGGGGGTAGAGGAGCAGAGTTGGGGGCCTTGGGACCCCAAAAAAAACACCGAGCAGCCCTGGGGCCCCAAAAATTGATCCGTGGAAAAGAAGGGTTTTAAAAAAGTAAAAGGGAAAGGGGCTAGACGCAACACCCCAAACCCCCCCCCAAACCCCCCCCCCTGGGTCGCCACAAAAGCATGCCCGACCCCCAAAGGGAAATTGGGGGTGGCGGGGGAGGGGGGGGGGGGTCGCATGGCAGCCAGGGACCCCTCAAACTTTCCCCCACCCGGGCCCATGGGGGGTTTCCCGGGGGGGGTGTGGGGGGGGTTGGGCACCAGCAAGAGCGGGCGTAAACCCTCCGCCCCCTCAGCCAACGGGGCAGGCCATTGGGGGCTACACAAAACCCCCCCGTACGGCCCCCGGGAGGGTCCGGGCGGGGGGTGGGGCTGGCTTGGGGGAAAAGACGTAACCATCCGCCCCTCTCGCTCAAATGTGGCGACCAGGAACCACCAAACCCCCCCACCCCGCCCTTGGGGGGGTCCCGGGGGGGGGGTGGGGCGTGGCTGGGTGAACGACGTAACCATCCGCCCCCTCTCAGCTCACATGTGGCCCGGGCCAGGAACCACCAAAACCCCCCCCCCACCCCTTTGGGGGGGTCCCCGGGCCCGGGGGGGGGGGCGTGGTGGGGGAACACGTAAACCCTCCGCCCCCCCTTTAGCCACACGTGGCAGACCAGGAACCCCCCAAATCCCGCACCACCCTTTGGGGGGGTCCGGGGGGGGGTGGGGGTTTACTGGGTGAACGACCCTAACCATCCGCCCATCTCAGCTCACCCCGTGGGAGACCAGGCCACCAAACCCCCCCCACCAGCCCCCTTTGGGGGGGTCCGGGCGGGGGGGGGGGCGTGGGTGGGGGAATGAAAGAAACCGTACAAAGGGGTCCGGCCAGGGGCGCCCCCGGCGGGGAAAAAAGGCCCAGGGGAGAAAGGGTGAAAAACCGCGCCCCTGGGGCGTTTGCGGAACACCCCGACACAGACCCAGCCGAAAAAAATATTTTGAAGACACGCTGGGCCCCAAAACCCGGGATGAAGAAAAATTTTACACCATGCCCTTTAAACCCCACAGAAGGTTACGAACATGAAAGGGTAAAAAAATTCACAAAACCCACGTAAAAACGAAAAAAAAAGCAGGTCCCCCCCCATATGGGCCCGAAGAAGACAAAACGTGTTTCAGGAGACGTCCCGCCGGGGTTGACTCGATGAAAGGGAAAAGAAGAAGATAAGTCCGGGCCCCCGGGGGACCAAACCCGGGTTCGGGGGGAAATTTGGGAGGCGTTGCCAGATTCTTATATTTCAGTATATCATATATACTGATAAAAACCAAATCTATATGTAGTCCCTAGACCACTATATCTCTTTTTCGGGGGGGGGCCGCGAAGGCCGCTAGCAAACCCGGCAATTTCAAAACATGTCGCGTGAACGTCCAGAGATATAGTGATCTATGATTATTTATATATATATATATATATAATATATAATATATATATATATATATATATAATATATTATATATATATATATATAATATATATATATATATATATAATATATATATAATATTTTATATATATAAAATATATATATTAAATATATGTTACACAGGCAGGCTGCTCATGTGTTTTTCTCGTGTGTTCGGGGCCCGGTGTAGAGTATAGGTGCCTTGCACTGACGTCACGATCTAGCGTCTTCAACCCAAAATGCCGCCGTCTTCAAGCCAAATGCCGCCCGTCGGAGCGAGCTGGGGGACCAACAAACTCCCCCCAGCAAAACACAAAGATGGAGGGCCTCCGGAGGCCCTCCGTATGTTCTTACCGGCGGCCCGACGGAAGTGTACGACGTAGGGCCGCTGGGAATTTGCTCAGAGGCTAAACCGGCGGGCCGCTCCCAGCGGCCCGCCATAGGGCATAGGGACCATTTGCCACTGTTATATTAACTGATTTAAGGTTATACTTACTAAGTATATGCAGAATAAAGTAATGTTTTAAGGGGTTTGCACAGCCCATTAGCCGATTAATAGACTAATGGCTGTTAAACACTTATAAAAACATTACTATATCGTAATATACTTAGAAAGTATAACCATAAATATCCCTATGTCGTTATCCAGTAATACGATGAAAAGGAGATCATAATTGCTACGGACATTGTTTATTCATGGAAACAAAAACATTTTCGTTTTTGGGGTTTTACATGCTGGTGTACGTGGACACTGAACAGCCATGTAGAAGGATATTGATTGCGGCGAACAACCATAACAACATCCACCCACTCCTGCGTTTTCCAAGTAACTGATTTTACTCACGAGTCACGACACAAGCGCTGCCGAGGAATTTCATAAAAAAACGGGGTCGTACTGCAATCATTTATTTTATTCAGTCTATTTCGATATAATGAAGGAGCGAAAACATGTTAAAAACTAAGTTTTTATTATGCTATCGACTGGTTTAAGGGTGATAATTTAGGCCTTATGGGGTTTTTAAACCCTTTGTAATGACTATCGTACGTCTGGCAGGTTTTAGTGCATTGATAGCTGCGAAATGATTTCAAATAATATTCTATTCTAAAATCATGATATTATCCATGTTAATTTTCCATCATCTACATATTCCATATTAGGTGTACCGTTGAGTATTGATATGTGTTGAAAATATGTTGGAGGTTATTAAAATAAGGGAAAAATATGACCTTGTGTTATCCCGTAATAATCTTCGCCGCGGTTAATCAAGTGTTATTTTTATATGATACAGACATATCTACACACAGACAAACTGATAACCTTTTTCCATGTAAACTCCTTCCTATGTACGTATCTCATCTTTATTTCTATGTATCTCTGGGTGTTCCTGATTAAGCTGGAAATATTTGAAATAAACTGAAATATGATAATCTCTATAACTATTAAAAAAAACTTTTATAACAATTTTTAATAGCTTGAACAGGCCTAATAATAGTGATGGTACCGATATTGAGATACTATGTATATTACGGAGTTAATATATATAATATGAAATTAATATTTCCCACTTACAAATACGTACCAGCGCCCAGCGGGCCTCAGGAGGATTGACGTCAAGTTGCCGCTGCTTGTCACTACTGATGTAATACTACATCAAGATAATCATATAACTGTTGTTTCAAAATGTTTACACATAGAAATATTCAATTCTTGAAATTCTGTACATTAATTTTCAACATAGTAATTATCCGTCTGAAAATACACCAGCGAGCCTCCGGAGGGCTGACGGAGGTAAATTTGCCGCCGGCGGCCGCCGTTCGCCGCTCTACGGCCTACGTCGGCCCGCCGGTGATGGTTAGCTGGGGGGCAGTGAAGCCTTTGGTCCGGCGTTCTCCCAGGCGTTCTTCTCTCGATGGAGGAAAGTGGTCCCGCGATCTTAATCTTGATATGATCCCTTCACATCACAGCTGAGTTACCAAATGGTTTTTTGTTTGTTTTAAGCAGACGAGGTGCAGTGTTAGCACCAATAAATTGGTTAGCACGCCGGGCGAGTAGTCCACCTCCCCCCCCCCTCTCTCTCCTCTCTCTCTCTCCCCTCTCTCTCCCCTCTCTCTTCTCTCTCTCTTTCCCCCTCTCTCCTCCTCTTCTCTCTCGCTCTCTTTCTCTCCCTTTTCTCTTCCTTTCTCTCCTCTTCTCTCCTTTTTTTCTCTCTCTCTCCTCTCTCTTCCTCTCTCTCTCTCTCTCTCTCTCTCTCTCTCTCCTCTCTCTCTCTCTCTCTCTTCTCTCCTTCTCTCTCTTTCTCTCTCTCCTTCTTTTCTCTCTCCCTTTCTCTCTCTCTTCTCTCCCTTTCCCTTCCCCTCTCTCTCTCTCTCTCTCTCTCTCTTTTCTCTCTCTCTCTCTTCTCTCTTCCCCCCTCTTTCTCTCTCCTCTTTTTCTTCTCTCTCTGCTCTCTCCTTCTCTCTCCTTTTCGTATCCCCATTTCCTCTTCGTTTAAACTTCTTTCTTTTTCCTTCCTTCTTTTTTATTCCCTTCTTCTCTACCTTTTTTTTTTTTTTTTTTTTTTTTTCCCCTCTTGGGGTTGATGACATCAGCCAAATAGTCAATTTGTTGATTTTTCTAAATTACAGTATTTGATTATCAGCCAAAATTTTGTAGGATTTATACCCTAAAAATGGGCCCCTTTCTTACTTATAAGGAAAAGACAAACAGCCTTTAAGGGGCCGTATTTATTTCCCACTAATACAGTTGATTACCCACTAAGAGAGGGCAGTATCGCTTTAATAGAAAGGCACTGGTTGTGAAAATAATTTAGAAAAACAAGGAAACAGGTAAGGGCCCTGACACCTACAATAAACCCACTTCTGGGCCATCTCTAAGGGAGCTTAAATTCCCCCCAATGAATGTAAAGTACAAAAGGTTTGGAAAGTGAAGTTGGTTTTAAAAAAACAGAAATACCCCCGGCACTCAATACCACTTCGGGCCTTCCTTATAAAAACTTTAATGCCTCTATGAGCGTAAAGTTAGCGTACAGTCATTGGGCATAACATGATGCCTTTCTTTTCCCCCTTTTGCAGGCCCTTCTCTGTCCTTCCCTTTTCCATAAACTACAAACTTACATATTTACAACCTGTTTTCCTACTCCTCCTTAAAGGGGGTTCGTCATCTTGCGTGTAGTAATTTCAAGTTATTTGTAGTAAATAAAACAATGCCGTTGGAGTCACACGCCCTCAGCCTGCCTGTCTATTCCCTTCTCCTTAAACCAAAACCCTTCCCCGTGGATATAACCCCAAAGGATATATTCTTTTTGCTTTAAAAAGAATTTTGTAAAGGGTTTAGAATAAAACTATAATTCCCGGGTTTTTGGTGAGAAAGGCCATGACAGGCTCGACCCCCGTTTCTCAAACCAAGAACCTTCCCTTTTGTGTAAATTTTTCCCCCCCCAAATTTCCATGGGGCAATTTTACAAATTTCAATGAGTAAGGAATAAGTTAAATATTTACCCGCAATCAAAAAATTTAAAGTAACTATTTTTTTATTGTTTATAAATTGTATTGAAAATTTTTAAACCCTCCCGTACAGTACTACAAGAGGGGCCTTTTTGTAAACTTTTGGTATACTTTCAATTCTAAAATTTTTTATGGGTAATTTTTAAAAATATTAAATTAGTAGGAAATAATTATTAATTTAATTATTTTCAAATGAAATTTAAATTTGGGGAACATAATCTAATTTATAATATAATCCATAAAAGTTATGACTAATGCAAGGGTTTCTTTTCTCTAATGTAAATAATTGTTAAAAATTTTGGGATATTTTCAATCAATTATAATTTTTTTCCCCTTTTTTTTTTTTTTCTTTATTTTTTTTTTTTTTTTTTTATTTTTTTGGTTTTCCCTCTTTCCCCCTCCCTCTCTTCCTCTTCCCTTTTCCCCTTTTTCCCCCTTTCAAAACCCGGGGCCTTCTCACATGAAAATGGAATTTGGAGAGAACGGTCTTTGGAAAGCGGGTCTCAAAAAAAAAAGGAGGGGGGAAAAAGTTCCCGGAATTTTAAAAAAAACCCTAAAAAGGACCAAAAAACAAAAAAGGGTTTTTTCAT
>JACEEZ010001227.1:175754-209071 GCA_016584305.1 Chionoecetes opilio | reverse complement strand
ACGGTATGCTGAACACAAATCTGGAATT
The DNA here is from genome assembly GCA_016584305.1 of Chionoecetes opilio. Taxonomy (NCBI): domain Eukaryota; kingdom Metazoa; phylum Arthropoda; class Malacostraca; order Decapoda; family Majidae; genus Chionoecetes; species Chionoecetes opilio. The sequence continues at coordinate 209,043 of JACEEZ010001227.1, read as the reverse complement.
AGCTTTCAGTTTCAAATTATATTTATGGAATTGTTAAGGAATATAAAAAATGTTATTGTTAATTCGCTGAAATAGGGACTTTTAATCGTTGTAGCTAAAAACTAATTCCAGATTCGTGTTCAGCCTACCCGAACACTTCTAGGAACTAATTTTAAAGCATATCTGTCACACAAACAATATTGCCAATTATGCACTATTTTCTTAAATACGCATAGATCTACTTGAACATTTGTTCCTAATAGGTTACGTGCATGCTGAACACGAATCATGTATTAGCTTTCAGTTTCAAATTATATTTATGGATATTTTAGGGAATATAAGGTATATCATTGTTAATTCGCAAAAATAGGGACTTCTAATCGTTGTAGCTGAAAACTAATTCCAGATTGGTGTTCAGCATGCCTGAACACTTTTAGGAACTAATTTTCAATCGAATCTGTCATCCACAAATTATTGCCAATTATGCACTATTTTCTCAAATACGCATAGATCTACTTGAAAATTTGTTCCTAATAGGTTACGTGCATGCTAAATACGAATCTGGAATTACCTTTCAGTTTCAAATTATACTTATGGATTTTTTAAGGAATATAAGGTATGTCATTGTTAATTCGCTGAAATAGGGGATTCTAATCGTTGTAGGTGAAAACTAATTCCAGATTCGTGTTCAGCCTGCCCGAACACTTCTAGGAACTAATTTTCAAGCAAATCTGTTACCCAAAAAAATATTGCCAATTATGCACTATTTTCTTAAATACGCATAGATCTACTTGAAAAAATTTTGGTAATAGTTTACGTGCATGCTGAACACGAATCTGGAATTAGCTTGCAGTTTCAAATAATATTTATGGATTTTTTAAGGAATATAAGGTTTTTCATTGTTAATTCGCTGAAATAGGGACTTCTAATCGTTGTAGCTGAAAACTAATTCCAGATTTGTGTTCAGCATGCTTGAACATTTCTAGGAACTAATTTTCAAGCGAATCTGTCACCCAAAAAATATTGCCAATTATACACTATTTTCTTAAATACGCATAGATCTACTTGAAAATCTATTCGTAATAGTTTACGTGCATGCTGAACATGAATCTGGAATTAGCTTTCAGTTTCAAATTATATATATGGATATATATAAGGAATATAAGGTTCGTCATTGTTAATTCGCAAAAAATAGGGACTTGTAATCGTTGTAGCTGAAAACTAATTCCTGATTCGTGTTCAGCCTGCCCGAAGACTTCTAGGAACTAATTTTCAAGCAAATCTGTCACCCAAAAAATATTGCCGATTATGCACTACTTTCTTAAATACGCATAGATTAACTTGAAAATTAGTTCGTAATAGGTTACCTGCATGCTGAACACAAATCTGGAATTAGCTTTCAGATTCAAATTATATTTATGGATTTTTTAAGGAATATAAGGTATGTCATTGTTAATTCGCAAAAATAGGGACTTCTAATCGTTGTAGCTGAAAACTAATTCCAGATTCGTGTTCAGCATGCCTGAACACTTCTAGGAACTAATTTTCAAGCAAATCTGTTTTACAAAAAATATTGCCAATTATGCACTATTTTCTTAAATACGCATAGATTTACTCTAAATGTATTTCCTAATAGTTTACGTGCATGCTAAACACGAATCTAGAATTATCTTTCAGTTTCAAATTATACTTATGGATTTTTTAAGGAATATAAGGTATGTCATTGTTAATTCGCTGAAATAGGGGATTCTAATCGTTGCAGGTGAAAACTAAGTCCAGATTCGTGTTCAGCATGCCTGAGCACTTCTAGGAACTAATTTTCAAGCGAATCTGTCACCCAAAAAATATTGCCAATTATGCACTATTTTCTTAAATACGCATAGATCTACTTGAAAAAATTTGTTCGTAAAAGGTTACGCAAAGCTGAACACGAAACTGGAATTAGCTTTCAGTTTCAAAAATATTTATGGATTTTTTTTAAGGAATATAAGGGATGTCATTGTTAATTTCCTGAAATGGGTTTTTTAATCGTTTAGCTGAAAACTAAGTCCAGTTTCGTGTTCAGCATGCCTGAGCCTTTTAGGAACTAATTTTGAAAAACGAATTTGTCACCCAAAAATATTGCCAATTAGCACAATTTTCTTAAATACCCATAATTTTACTTGAAAATTTGTTCCCAATAGGTTAGTGCCAGGACTGAACAACGCAAATAACTGGGCACTAATTAGCGTCAGTTTTCAAATGAACATCTTAATGGTTGATTTTTGCCGCAGCTGAAAGGAATATTAAAGGTAAGTCATTGTTAAAATTCGCAATGGACAATAGGAGACCATTCTTCCCAACAATCCGTCTTTGTTCTTGGAAAGAAAGAGTGAAAAGAAGACAATCAACGCGCATCCCATGCTCATTCGTGCTTCCAGCATGCCCAACGACAGCACTTCACAACATTCGCCCCTCTAAACGGAAACCAAAATTTTGTCAACGCGAACACTCACACCTCACCCAGACCCCACACAATCATTGCACCAATTATAATAGCACTCTATTTTGTGCTTAAATAAATATAGCCGACGGGGAGTAGAATAGCTTACCTTGCACACCAAATTGGAACACGAATTGCTGGAATTAATGCTTTGTATGTGTGAATAGGTTATGATTCACCACAGTTTCAACCATCGTTATATGTCAACTACGGATTTTTTAAGGCGAATATAAGGCTATGTCATTGTCTGTAATTACGCTGAAACTAGGGGTCGGTTTCTCAATCGTTTTGGAGCTTGAAAACTAATTTCCATTATTCGTGTTCAGATGCCTGAACCACTTCTAGGAACCTATATTTTTCGAATTGCGAATCTGTCACCCAAAAAAAATATTGCCAATTTATGCCACTATTTTACTTAAAACGCATAGATCTACTTGAAAAAATTTTGTTCCTTAATAGGTTACGATGGCATACTGAAACACTGAATCTGGAAATTGGACGCTCTTCACGTCTTTCCAAATTGTATATTTATGGATTTGTTAAGGAAATATAAGGTATATCATTGTTAATTCGCTGAGAAATAGGACTTCGATTGTTTTAGCTGAAAAACTATTCCAGATTCTGTTCAGCATGCCCGAACACTTCTAGGAACTAATTTCAAGCAATTGTCACCAAAAAATATTGCCAATTATACACTATTTTTCTAAATACGATAGATCTACTGAAAATTTGTTCGTAATAGGTACGTGCATGCTGAACACGAATATGGAAAATTAGCTTTCAAGTTTCAAATTATATTTAGGATGATTTAAGGAAATTAAGGTATGTCATTGTTAATCGCTCTGAAAAGGGGGTTTCCTAATCGTTGTACATGACAACTAGTCCAGCATTCGTGGTTCAGCATGCCTGAGCACTTCCTAGGAACTAATTTTTCAAGCGAATCTGTCACCCAAAAAACAAATGTATTGCCAATTATGCACTATTTTCTTAAATACGCATAGATCTACTAAATTTGTTCGTAAATAGTTTACGTGCATGCTGAACACGAATATGGAATTAGCTTTCAGTTTCAAATTATATTTATTGGTTTTAAGGAAATAAGGTATGTCATTGTTAATTCGCTGAATAGGGACATTCTAATCGCTTGTAGCTGAACTAATTCCAGATTCGTGTTCAGCCATGCCCCGAACACTTCTAGGAATTGAATTTTATTCTCAAGCAAATCTGTCACCCTTAAAATTTGCCAATTATGCATATTTTCTTAAAGGACGATGATCTACTTGAAAATTTGTTTCGTAAATAGCTTACGTGCATGCTGAACACGAATCTAGGAAATTAGCTTCAGTTCATAATTATATTTATGGATTTTTAAGGAAATTTAGTGCTATGTTCATGTTAATTCGCTGAAAATAGGGACTTCTAATCGTTGTAGTGAAAACTAATTCCAGTTCGTGTCAGCATGCCTGAACACTTTAGGAACTAATTCAAATCGCATCTGTCACCCCCCAAAAAAATATGCCAATTATGCACAATTTCTTAAATACGCATAGATCTACTTGAAAATTTGTTCCTAATAGTTACGGTACATGCTGAACACTTTTTTTTTTTTTGAATCTGGAATTAGTCTTCAGTTTCAAAATTTATTTACGCGGATTTTTAAGGAATATAAGGTATGTCATTGTTAATCGCTGAAATAGGGGAATTATAATTGTTGTAGGCTGAAAACTAAGTCCAGATTCGTGATTCAGCAGCCTGCGCCCTTCTAGGAACCAATTTTCAAGCGAATCTCACACAAACAAATATTGCCAATTATGCACTATTTTCTTAAAACGCATAGATCTACTTGAACATTTGTTCCTAATTAGTTCGTGCAATGCTGAACACAATATGTATAGCTTCAGTTTCAAATTAGATTATTGATATTTTAGGGAATAAAGTAATTCATGTAATTCGCCAAAAATATGGGACCTTCTAATTCGTGTAGCTGAAAACTTAATTCAGATTGGTGTTCAGCATGCTGAACATTTTAGGAACTAAGTTTTTTCAATCGAATCGGTCATCTCCACACATATTGCCAATATGCAATAGTTATCAAAATACGCATCGATCTACCACTGAAAATTTGTTCCTATAGGTTACGTGCATGCTAAAATACGACATCTGAATTACCTTCAGTTTCAAATTATTACTTATGGATTTTTAAGGAATATAAGGCTATTCACATTGTTAATCGCTGAAATAGGGGATTCTAATCGTTGTAGGTGAAAAACTAACTTCCAGATTCGTGTTCAGACCTGCCCCGAACACTTCTAGGAACTAATTTCAAGAAATCTGTACAAAAAAATATTGCCAATTATGCACTATTTTCTTAAATACGCATAGATCTACTGAACAAAAATTTTTGGTATAGTTACGTGCAATGCGAACACGAATCTGAATTAGCTTGCAGTTTCCAAATAATATATGGCATTTTTTTAAGAATAATATAAGGTTTTTCATTGTTAATTCGCTGAAATTAGGGACTTCTAATCGTTGTAGCTGAAAAAACTAAATTCCAGATTGTGTTCAGCATGCTGAACATTTCTAGGAACTAATTATCAAGCAGGAATCTGTCTCCACCACCACGACCCATTCCTCCCCCCCCCCCCCAAAAAATGTATTGGGGCCAATTATACACTATTCTTAAATACGCATAGATCTACTGAAAATCTATTCGTAATAGTTTACGTGCATGCTGAACATGAACTCGGAATAGCTTTCATTTCAACGTATATATATGGATATATATAAGGAATATAAGGTTGTCATTGTTAATTCGCCACAAAATAGGGACTTGTAATCGTTGTAGCTTGAAAACTCATTCTGATTCGTTTTTCAGACGCTGCACCGAAGACTTCTAGGAAACTAATTTTCAAGCAAATCTGTCACCCAAAAAAAAGTTGCCGATATGCACTACTTTCTTAAATACGCATAGATTAATTGAAAATTCGTTCGTAATAAGGTTACCTGCATGCGAACACAAATTATGGAATTAGCTTTCAGATTCAAATTATATTTATGGATTTTTAAGGAATATAAGGTATGTCATTGTTAATTCCCCCTGCCCAAAAATAGGGACTCTAATCGTTGTAGCTGAAAAATATTCCAGATTTCGTGTCAGCCATGCCTGAAAACACTTGTAGGAACTAATTTTCAAGCAAATCTGTTTACAAAAAATATTGCCAGATTATGCACATATTCTTTTCATACGCATAGATTTACTCTTTAAAATGTATTTCCTAATAGGTTACGTGCATGCTAAACACGAAATCTAGAATATCTTTCAGTTTCAAATATTACTTATGGATTTTTAAGGATATAAGGTATGTCATGTTAATTCGCTTGAAAATAAGTGGGATTCTAATCGTGCAAGAGTGAAAACATAAGGTCCAGATTCGCTGCTGCAGCATGCCGGAGCACTTCTAGGAAACTATTTTCAAGCGAATCGTCACCCAATAAAATATTGCCACTTATGCACTATTTTCTTAAATACGCATAGATCTACTTGAAATTTGTTGTAATAGGTTACGTGCATGACTGAACACGAATCTGCGAATGTATTAGCTTCAGTTTCAAATTGATCATTTATGGATTTTTTAAAGGAATATAAGTATGTCATTGTTAATTCGGCTGAAATATGGGTGTTCTAATCGTTGTAGCTGAAAAACTAAAGTCCAGATTCGGTTCAGCATGCCTGAGCAACTTCTAGGAACTAATTTTGAGGAATCTGTCACCCAAAAAATATTGCAATTTGCACAATTCTTAAATACGCATAGATACTACTTGAAAATTGGTTGCCGATAATGCGTTACGTCGCATGCTGAACACGAATCTGGCATGTAGCTTTCAGTCAAATCTATATGTAGGATTTTTTAAGGAATATAAGGTTGTCAATTGTAATTCGGAAATAGAGACTACTAATCGTTGTAGCTGAAAAACACATAAGTCCAGATTCGTTTCAGCATGCCTGAGCACTTCTAGGAACCATATTGTCAAGCGAATGCTCACCACACAAAAAATATTGCAATAATGCACTATTTCTTAAATACGCATAGATCTACTTGAAAATTGTGTTCGTAATACGGTTACGTGCATGCTGAACACGAATCTGGAATAAGTTTCAGTTTCAAATTACATTATGATTTTTTAAGGAATATAAAGGTATGTACATTGTTAATTCGCTGAAAGAGGTGGTTCTCTAATCGGTTTTTAGCTTTGAAACACTAATTCCAGATTCGTGTGTTTCAGCATGCCTGAACACTTCTAGGAAACTATTTTCAATCGACTGTCACCCAAAAATATTGCCAATATGGCACTTATTTCTAAATCCGCATAGATCTACTTGAAAAATGTGTTCTAATAGTTTACGGCATACGGGAACACGAATTCTGGAATTAGCTTTCAGTGTTCAAATAGATATTTATGGATTTTAAGGAATTAAGGTATATCATTGTTTAATTCGCTGAAATAGGGACTTACACTAATTGTTGTAGCTGAAAACTATTCCAGATTCGTGTTCAGCATGCCCGAACACTATCTAGGAATAATTTTCAAGCAAATCTTGTCACCCAAAAATATTGACAATTATACACTATTTGTCTTCCAAATACGCATAGATTACTTGAACAATTTGTTTCGTAAATTAGGTACGTGGATGCTGAACACGAATCTGGAATTGGAGCTTTCATGTTTCAAATCTATATTTATGGATCTATTTGATAGGAAACTATAAGGTATGTACATTGTAAATTCGCTGCAATTGGGGGTTTTCTAATCGTTGTAGCTGAAAACTAATCCAGAGTCGTGTTCAGCATGCCGAGCATTCTAGGAACTAATTTCAACGAATCTGTCACCCAAAAAATATGCCAATTATGCACTATTTCTTAAAACGCAATAGATCTACTTGACAAATTTGTTCGTAATAGGTACAGTTTGCATGCATGAACACGAAATCTGGAAATAGCTTTCAGTTTCAACTTATATTTATTGGTTTTTTAAGGAATATAAGGTATTCATTGTTAATCGCTGAAATAGGGACTTCTAATCGTTGTAGTGAAAAACTAAGTTCCAGATTCGTGTTCAGCATGCCCGAAACACTCCTAGGTTAAATTAATTAAGAAATCTGTCACCCTAAAAACATGCCAATTAGCCACTAATTTCTTAAAGACGCTAGATCTACTGAAAATTTGTTATCGTAATAGCTTACGTGCATGCTGAACACGAACTCTAAGAAGTAGCTTATTCAAGTTTGCAAAATAATTTATGGATTTTTTAAGGAATCTAAAGTATGTCATTGTTAATTCTGCTCTGAAACTAGGGACTTCTAATCGTGTAGCTGAAAACTAATTGCAGATTTTTTTTTTTTTTTTTTCGGGTTCAAGCATGGACGAAACACTTCCTAGGAATATTTAAAGCAATATCTGTCACATTAAAAAATATTGCCAATTAATGACACTATTTTCTTAAATACGCATACGATTCTACTTGAAAAGTGTAAGTAATCGGTATCCGAGCATGCTGAAACACGAATCTGGAATTAGTTTTCAGTTTCAAATTATATTTATGGATTTTCTTTGTAAGGAATATAAGGTTATGTCATGTTAAATTCGCTGAAATAGGGACTCTAATTGGTGTAGCTTGAAAATAATTGCAGGAGGCGTGTCAGCAATGGCCGAGCAATTCTAGGGAACTACTTTCAAGAAAATCTGCACCAGAGAAAAATTATTGCCAATTATGCATATTTTACTTAAATACGCATAGATCTACTTGAAATTTGTTCGTAATAGGTTACTGCATGCTGAACACGAATCTGGAATTAGCTTTCAGTTTAAAATTATATATATGGATTTTTTAAGGAATATAAGGTTTTATGTCATTGTTAATTCGCTGACAATAGGGACTATTCTAATCATTGTAGCTGAAAAAAACTAATGTGCAGATTCGTGTTCAGGCATAGCCCGAACAACTCTATGAAACTCATTTTCAAAGCAAAATCTGTCACCCAAAATTATTGCCAATTATGCACTATTTTCTTAAAATATGCAATTAGATCTACTTGAAAAATTGTTCGTAATAGGGTACGGCAAGGGAACACGAATCTGGAAATGTAGTTTTCAGTTTCAAATGAGTATTTATGGATTTTTTTAAGGGCATATAAGGGTATGTCATTGTTAATTCGCTGAAATAGGGACTTCTAATCGTTGTAGCTGAAAACTACTTGCAGGTTCGTGTTCAGTCATGCCTGAACACTTCTAGGAACTTAATTTTCAAGGGCAAATTGTCACCCAAAAATATTGCCAATTAATGCACTGTTTTTCTTTAAATATGCCTAGATCTACTTGAAAAAGTGTTGTAAGGTTTACGTGAAAGTCGAACACCGAATCTGGAAGTAGGGTTTTCAGTTTCAAATCTATATTTCGGATTTTTAAGGGAATATAAGGGAATGTCATTGTTAATTCGCTGAAATAGGGACTTTAATTGTTGTAGCTGAAAACTAATTGCAGATTCAGTGTCAGCATGCCCGAACAATGTTAGGAACTAATTTGCAAGCAAATCTGTCACACAAAAAATATTGCCAATTATGCAATATTTTCTTAAAATAGCCTAGTCAGATCTACTTGAAAAGTGTTCGTATAGTTACGTGCATGCTGACACACGAATCTGAAATTAGCTTTCAGTTTCAAATTACATTATGGATTTTTGTTTTTTTAAGGAATATAAATGCTATGTCATTGTTAATTCGCTGAAATCAGGGACTTTCTAATCGTTGTAGCTGAAAATAATTGCAGATTCATGTTCAGCATGCCCGAACACTTTAGGAAAAAAAATTTTCAAGCAAATCTTGTCAACCCAAAAAACATATTGCCAATTATGCACTATTTTTCTTAAATATGCATAGACAACTTGAAAAAGTTGTTCGTAATAGGTTACGTGCATGCTGAACCGAATCTGTGACATGAGCTTTCGTTTCAAATTATATTTATGGATTTTTTAAAAAAGAAATATAAAGGTATGTCAGTGTTAATTTCGCTGAAATAGGGACTTCTAATCGTTTGTAGCACTGAAAACTAATGCAGATTGGTGTTCACATGCCCGAACACTTCTAGGAACTAATTTTTCAAGCAAATCTGTACCAAAAAAATATTGCCAATTATGCACTATTTTCTTAAATATGCTATTCGATTCTACTTGAAAATTTGTTGTAATAGGTACGTGCTGCTAATACGCAATCGGGAATTGCTTTCAGGTCTAAAATGATATATATGGGATTTTAAAAATTAGGTATGTCATTGGAATTCGCTGAAATAGGTATACTTCTTATCGTTGTAGCTGAAAACGAAATTGCAGATTCGTGTTCAGCATGCCCGAAACAATTCTAGGAAAAACTTAATTTTCAAGCAAAAGCTGTCATCCAAAAAATATTGCCAATTATGCAAAACCCTTTTTCTTAAATATGGCATAGGATACTACTTAGAAAAGTTGTTCGTTAAAAGGTTACATGCATGGACTGAACACGAATCCTAGAATTAGCTTTCAGTTTCAAATTATATATATGGTTTTTTAAGGAATATAAAAGGTGTGTCATTGTTAATTCGCGAAATAGGACTTTAATCGTTGTAGCTGAAAACTAATTGCAGATTCGTGTTGCATGCCCGAGCACTGTAGGAAACTAATTTTCAAGCAAATCTGTCACCCAAAAATATGCCAATTATGCACTATTTTCTTAAAAAATGCATCGATCTACTTGAAAGTTGTTCGTAATAGGTTACGCATGCTAAAACACGAATCTGGAAGTAGCTTCAGGTTTCAAATTATATATATGGATTTTTTTAAGGAATATAAGGCTATGTTCATTTTATTCGATGAAATAGGGAGTTCTAATCGATGTAGCTGAATAACTAATGGCAGATTCGTGTTCAGCATTGCCCGCAAAAAACACTTCTAGGGGACTAATTTTCAAGCAAATCTGTCACCCAAAAAAATAATGCAACTATGCACTATTTCTTAAAATATGCATGATTCTACTGAATAATTTGTTCGTAATAGGTTACATGCATGCTGAAACACGAATCTGGAATTTAGCTTTCAAGTTTCAAATTATAGATATGTTTTTTTTTAAGGATATAAGGTATGTTCATGGTTAATTCGCTGAAAATAGGGAAATTCTAATCGTTGTAGCTGAAAAATAATTGCAGATTTCGTGTTCATGCATGCGAGAACACTCTAGGAACTAATTTTCAAGCAAAATCTCGGTCCCCAAAAATTATTGCCCATATGCACTATTTTCTTAAAATACGCATAGATACTTGAAAATTTGTTCGTAAGAGGTTAAGTGCATGATGAACACGGAATCTGGAATTCGTTTTCAGTTTCAAATTATATATATGGATTTTTTAAGGAATTAAGGTATTGTATTGTAATTCGCTGAAATAGGGATTCTAATCGCTTGTTAGCTGAAAAAATAATTGCAGATTTCGTGTTAAGCATTGCCCGAACACTTCTAGGAACGAATTTTCAAGAAAATCTGTCGCCCAAAAAATATTGCCAATTATGCACCATTTCTTAAATATGCATAGATCTACTTGAAAAGTTGTCGTAATAGGGTTACGTGACAGGCTGAACATGAAATCTGGAAATTAGTTTTTCAGTTTCAAATTTATTTATGGATTTTTTAAGGAATATAAAGGTATGTCATTGTTAATTCGCTGAAATAGGGAGTCGTAATCGGTGTAGCTGAAAACTATTGCAGATGTTTTTCGTGTTCAGCATGCCCGAACAATTCTAGGAAAACTAAATTTTCAAGAAATCTGCCACCCAAAAATCATTGCCAATTATGCACTCTTTTCTTAAATAGCATAAGATTTACTTGAAAATTTGTTCGTAATAGGTACGTGGCATGCTGGAAACACGAATATGGAATTAGCTTTCAGTTGCAAATATATATATATGGATTTGTAATGAATATATGGATGTTCATTGTTTAATTCGCTGAAATAGGGACTCTCAGCGTTGTAGCTGAAAACGTATTGGCGATTCGTTCAGCTTGCCTGAGCACTTCTAGAAACTAATTTTCAAAGCAAATCTGTCAAACAAAAAATAATTGCCAATAATGCAATATTTTCTTAATATGCATAGATTACTTGAAAAAATTGATTGAAATAGGTTCCTGCAGCTGAAACACACCGAAGCTGGAATTAATTTCAGTTTTCAAATTTATATATATGGATTGTTTTTTTAAGGGAATATAAGGTATGTCATTGTTCAATTCCGCTGAACGAAAATAGGGACTTAATCGGTTGTAGCTGAGTACTAATTCCAGATTCGTGTTTAGCAAGCCCGAAGCACTTCTATGAAAACTAAATTTCAAGCAAATTCTGGTCACACAAAAAATATTGCAATTATGCACTGTTTTCTAAATATGCATAGGATCTACTTGAAAAAGTTGTTTCGTAATAGGTTACGTGCAGCGCTGAACACCGAATCTGGATGGAATTATCCTTTCAGTTTAATTATATATATGGGATTTTTTAAGGAATATAGCATATGTTCATGTTAATTCGCTGAAATGGGACTTTAATCGTTTTGTAGCTGAGTACTGATTGCATATTCGTGTTCAGCATGGACGAGACTTTTAAGGAACGAATTTTCAAGCAAAATCTGTTGACCCAAAAAATTATTGCCAATTATGCATATTTCTTAAATACAAATAGATCTACTGAAAAGTTGGTCGTAATAGGTTACGATGCACTGAGTGAAAACACGAAATTTGAAAATTCGCTTTCAGTTTTAAATTATATTTAATGGATTTATTTTTTTTAAGGAATATAAGGTTTGTCATTGTTAATTCGGAAATAGGGGACTTATAATCGGTGTAGCTGAAAAAATAATGCACATTCGTGTTTCAGGCCTGCAAGAAACACTCTAGGAAAAAAATTCTTCAAGCAAAATCTTTCACCCAAACATTATTCCCAATTCTGCACCTATGTTCTTTAAATACGCATTAGATTACTTGAAAATTTGTTCGTAATAGGTTACGTGCATGCTGAACACGAATCATGGATTTAGCTGTTCCGTTTCAAATTATATTATGGATTTTTGAAGGGAATCTAAACGGTATGTCATTGTTAATTTCGATGAAAATAGGGACTTCAATCGTTGTAGCTGAAAAAAAACTAATTGCAGATTTGTTCAGCTGCCGAGAACTTCTTAGGGAACTATTGTTCAAGAAAATCTGCACCCAAAAAAAATTATCTGCCAATTATGGCATTATTTTCTTAAATAGCATAGGATTACTTGAAAAAGTTGTTCGTAATAGGTTATTGCATGCTGAAACACGAATCTGGGAATCGTTTCAGTTTTTTCAAAATTAATATATGGATATTTTAAGGAATGATAAGGTAATGTCCTTGGTAATTCGCTAAAAATAGGGATCTGATCGTTGTAGCTGAAAAAATAATTGCAGGATTCATGTAGCATGCCCGAAACATTTTAGGAAACTAATTTCAAGCAATCTGTCACCCAAAAAATATTGCCACTTATGCCACTATTTTCTTAAATATGCATAGATCAACTTGAAAAGTTGTTAGTAATAGGTTACGTGCAGATTGAAACCACGAATCTGGCAATTAGCTTTCAGTTTCAAATCATATATATGGATTTTTAAGGAATATAAAGGTATGTCATTGTTAATTCGCGGAAATAGGGACTTCTAATCGTTGTAGCGGAAAACTAATTGCAGATTCCGTGTTCGGCATTGCGAGAACAGTCTAGGGAACTAATTTTTAAGTCAAATCTGTCACCCAAAAATTATTGCCATATTATGCACTATTTTTTCTTAAATATACGGCATAGATTACTTGAAAATTTGTTCGTAAAGGTTACGCTGGCATGCTGAACACGAATCTGATATTAGTTTTCAGTTTCAAATTATATATATGGATTTTTTAAGGAATATAAGGATGTCATTGTCTAAATAGCGAAATAGGGGACTTTCTAAATGTTGTAGCTGAAAACTAATTGCGATTCGTTGTTCAGGCTGCCCGAGCAATTCTAGCGAACTAATTTTCAAGCAAATCTGTCACCAAAAAAATATTGCCAATTAGTGCACTATTTCTTAAATACGTCATTAGATCTACTTGAAAAGTGTCGTAAAGTTATGTGCATGCTGAACAAGAATCTGGAATTAGCTTTCAGTTTCAAATTATATTCTATGGATTTTTTAAAAGGAATATAAGGTATGTCATTGTAATTCGCTGAAAATTAGGGACTTCTAATCGTTGTAGCTGAAAATAATTGCAAGCGATTCGTGTTCGGCATGCCCTAAACACTTTTAGGAACAAATTTTCAAGCAAATCTGTCACACAAAAAAATATTAGCCAAATATGCACGATTTCTTAAAATTAGCATAGATCAACTTGAAAAAGTTGTTCGTAAATAGGTTACCTCGGCCTGCTGAACACGAATCTGGAATTAGCTTTCAGTTTCAAATTATATATATGGATTTTTTAAGGAATATAAGGTATGTCATTGTTAATTCGCTGAAATAGGGACTTCTAATCGGTGTAGCTAAAAACTAATTGCAGATTCGTGTTCAGCATGCGCGAACACGTCTAGGAACTAATTTTCAAGCAAATCTGTCATCCAAAAATTATTGCCAATTATGCACTATTTTCTTAAATACGCATAGATCTACTTGAAATTTTGTTCGTAATAGGTTACGTGCATGCTGAACACGAATCTGTAATTAGCTTTCAGTTTCAAATTATATATATGGATTTTTTAAGGAAATAAGGTATGTCATTGTTAAATTTCGCTGAAATAGGGGACTTTCTAATCGTTGTAGCGAAAACTAATTGCAGATTCGTGTCAGCATGCGAGAAAACACGGTCTAGGAAACTAATTTTCAAGCCACTCTTGTCACCCAAAAAACTAATTTGCCAATTAGGCACTATTTTCTTAAATATGCATAGATCAAGTGAAAAAAGTTGTGAGTAATAGGTTCGTGGCATGCTGACACGAATCTGAAATTAGCTTTCAGTGTTCAAAAATTATATTTATGGAATTTTTTTTAAAGGGAATATAAGGTATTAGTTATTGTTAATTCGTGAAATAGGGATTTCTAACGTTGTAGCTGAAAAAATAATTGCAGGATTCGTGTTCAGCATGCGAGACCACGCTAGGAACTCATTTTCAAGCAAATCTGTCACCCAAAAATTATTGCCAATTAGCACATTTTCTTAAATATCATAGATCTACTTTTAAAAATTGTTTTGGGAAAAGGTTAAATGCATGCGAAACCAATCGGAATTTGCTTCAGTTTCAAATTATATTTTGTTTTTTTTAAGGAAATTAAGGTAAAGGGCATTTTAATTCCCTGAAATAGGGGGCTCTAAACGTTGTACCCCAAAAACAAAATTTCAGATTTGTGTTCAGCTGCCCGAGCACTTATAGGAACTAATTTTCAAGCAAATCTGTCACACAAAAATTATTGGGCCAATTTTCACTTTTTCTTAAATACGGATAGATCTACTTGAAAAAATTTTTTTGTAATAGGTTGTGCCTGCTAACACGAAAACTGGGAAATTTCTTTTTAAAAATTTAAATTAATTTTTGGATTTTTTTAAGGAATATAAGGTATGATTGTTAATTCGCTGAAAAATAGGGACTTCTAATCGTTGTAGCTGAAAACTAATTGAATTGGGGCCGCTGCCTGAACCCTTCTAGGAAATAATTTTCAAGCAAATTGCACCCAAAAAATATTGCCAATTATGCCTGTTTTCGTAAATATCATAGATCTCTTGAAAAATTTTTCTAATAGGTTTCGGGGCAGCTAAAAACCGAATCTGGAATTAGCTTTCTTTCAAAATTATATTTATGGATTTTTTAAGGAATATAAGGTATGTCATTGTTAATTTTGCTGAAAAAAGGACTTCTAAACGTTGTAGCTGAGTACTAAATTTCAATTCGGGTTTAGCATGCCCCAACACTTTTTAGGAACTAATTTTCAAGCAAATCTGCACCCCCAAAAATTATTCCAATTTTGCATATTTTTTTAAAAACGCTAATCTACTTGAAAATTTTAATAAAAGGTTACGTGCCTTGAACACAATCTGGTAAAAGTTTTCTTTCAATTATATTTATGGATTTTTTAAAAGGGAAAATTTAAAGGGTTTCATTGTTAATTCGCTTTAAAAAAGGGACTTCTAAACGTTGACTGAAAACAAATCCAGATTGGTTTTTTATTCCCGAGACTTCTAGGAACTAATTTTCAAGCAAATCATCACACAAAAACTATTGCCATTATGCACTATTTTCTTAAATTGCATAGATCTACTTGAAAAATTGTTGGTAATTAGGGTTTCTTCATGCTGAACAGAATCTGGAATTAGTTTCATTTCAAATTTATTTATGGGTTTTTTAAGGAATATAAAGGTATGCATTGTTAATTCGCTGAAATAGGGATTTCTAATCGTTGTACTGAAAAAATAATTTCAGATTCGTGTTCAGCAGCCCGAGCCCTTTTAGGGAACTAAAATTTTTAAGCAAATCTGTCACCCAAAAATTATTGCCAAATTTTGCCTATTTTCTTAAATACGAAAAAATCTATTTTAAAAGTTTTCGTAATAGTTACGTGCTGCTGAAAACCACAATCGGAATTAGTTTTCAGTTTTTTAAATTATTTTATGGATTTTTTTAAGGAAAAAGGTTTCTTGTTAATTTTGCTGAAAAAGGGGGGGTTCTAATCGTTGTAGCTATAAACTAATTGCAGATTCGTTCAGCAAGCCCGGCGCTTATAGGAACTAATTTTCAAGCAAATCTGTCACCCCCAAAAAATTTTCCCAATTAAAGCCTATTTTCTTAAAAAACCAAAAATTACTTGAAAAAATTTTGTTCGTAATGGTTACGGCATGCTGAACACGAATCATAATTTGCTTTTCAGTTTCAAATTATATTTTTTTGGGTTTTTAAGGAATAAAGGTATTCATTGTTAATTCGCTGAAATAGGGGCTTCTAATCGTTGTACTGAAAATAATTCCAGATTCGTTTTTAGCATGCCAGCATTTTTAGGAACTAAATTTTCAAGCAAAACTGTCACACACAAAAAAATTGCCACTTATGCCATTTTTTAAAACGATAGATCTACTTGAAAATTTTTTCGTAATAGGTTACGGGATCTGAACACGAATCTGGAATTATTTTTCAGTTTCAATTATATTTATGGGTTTTTTTAAAGAATATAATGTATTCATTTTTAATTGCAAATAGGTATTTTAAACGTGACTGAAAACTTATTTTAGATTCTGTTCAGAAATCCCGTAACTTCTAGAAACAAATTTTCAAACAAATCTGCGCCCCCCAAAAAAAATTGCCAATTTTGCACTTTTCTTAAATACGCATAGATCTACTTGAAAAATTTTTTTGTAATAGCTTTCGTGCATGCTGAAAACCCCAATCTGGAATTAGCTTTCAGTTTCAAATAATATTTTTGGTTTTTTAAGGAAAATAAGGTATGCATTTTTAATTAGCCCAATAGGGACTTCTAATCGTTTTCTGAAAACTATTCAGATTGTGTTCAGCATGCCCGAACACTGCTAAAAACTCTTTTTTAAGCAATCTGTAACCCAAAAAAAATTTTCAAATTTTAACTATTTTTTTTTTAATACGCATAGATTTACTTGAAAAATTTTTCTAATATTTGCAGGCAGCTGAACACGAATCTGGAATTAGTTTTTTAGTTTCAATTCTAAAATGTGATTTTTTAAAGAATAAGTTTCCTTGTTAATTTGGGTGAAAAAGGGGTTTTTTAAAACATTTAACGAAAAAATGTTCAATTCGTTTTTAGCATACCCGAAAAATGCTAGATATTTAAATTTTCAAACAAATTGTCGCCCAAAAATATTGCCAATTTGTGATATATTTTTAAATACCATAGATATGCTAAAAATTTTTTTCCAATATATTTGGGCATGCTGAACACGAATTGGGAAATTTTCTCAGTTTTTAAATTCGAATTTTGATTTGTTAAAAATAATAAAGTTGACATTGTGAAATTGGGTGAAAAAGGGACTTTTAATCATTCTAGCGAAAACTAATTCAGATTCGGTTCACATGCCCGAACATGCAAGGAATTCATTTTCAAGCAATGTGTCCCCCTAAAAATTGCCCAATTTGCACGTTTTTTTAAATACGCAAGATTTTTCTTGAAAAATTTGTTTCCCAAAGTTTTTGGGCATGCTGAACACGAATATGGATTATTTTCAGTTTCAAAATTTTAATTTTGGTTTTTTTAAAAAAAATGAAGTATGGGCCTTGTGAATTGGCTGAAATAGGGTATTTTAATCATTTTAACTGAAAACTAATTTGAGATTCGTGTTCAGCATGCCGACCAGTGCTAGGAATTCAATTTCAAGCAAATCTGTAACCCTAAAAATATGCCAATTATGCAGTTTTTTTAATACGCTTCTCTCATTGTCTATCTTATTATTATATCTCCCATTCTCTTTTTTCCACTCCCGGTCTCACTCTCATTCTCTCTCATTATATCTTCTCTCATCATCTCCAGTTTCCCTCTTCCCGTACTTTCATTTTATTATCTCTCTCTCTCTCTCTCTCTCTCTCTCTCTCTCTCTCTCTCTCTCTTCCTCTCTCTCTCTCTCTCTCTCTCTCTCTCTCTCTCTCTCTCTCTTCTCTCTCTCTCTCTCTCGTCTCTCTCTCTCTCTCTCTCTCTCTCTCTCTCTCTCTCTCTCTCTCTCTCTCTCTCTCTCTCCTCTCTCCTCTCTCTCTCTCTCTCTCTCTCTCTCGTCTCTCTCTCTCTCTCTCTCTCCTCTCTCTCTCTCTCTCTCTCTCTGTGACGACATTTTATCGATAAACGCGCGATCAAGTCGGCTTGAGGAGGGAACGCTTGATGACGGTTTGTCCAAGGGCCAAATTGACTAGTGTACGGGATGGCCAGTGTACGGTATGACCTGATACCCAATTGTCTTGTGTCTTATATGACTTGGGACGCAAATGCCTTGTGGATCAAATGACTTCATTAACAATCGCTTCAGTACCATTTGACATGTAACCGGATGTCCGGGCTGCGGATGAGGTGGGAGGCGTTTCCTGAGGTGGGAGGTTGCCTTGCACTTCAGGAGGTAGTGTTGGAGTGCAAAGGGGGAGGTGACCTGGCAGTGATCACAGGTGATGTCCACATCGCCTGGCGGATTTCCTCAATCTCTGTCTCTGTCTCTCTCTCTCCTCTCCTCTCCTCTCTCTCTCTCTCTCTCTCTCTCTCTCTCTCTCTCTCTCTCTCTCCTCTCTCTCTCTCTCTCGTCTCTCTCTCTCTCTCTCTCTCTCTTTCTCTCTCTCTGTGACGATATTTTATCGATAAACGCGCGATCAAGTCGGCTTGAGGAGGGAACGCTTGATGACGGTTTGTCCAAGGGCCAAATTGACTAGTGTGCGGGATGGCCAGTGTACGGTATGACCTGATACCGAATTGTCTTGTGTCTTATATGACTTGGGACGCAAATGCCTTGTGGATCAAATGACTTCATTAACAATCGCTTCAGTACCATTTGACATGTAACCACAAATATCGTACAGGCTCGTCAGTATATTCTGCTTGAAAGGCGCTTAAGCACACTCCAGCATAACAACTTTACTGATACACTTCTTGCCAGTACTTTTTTCTGCTCTCCTTATATATACTTCAAAATGATTGCGGCAACTTTTGTAAGGTACTTAAGGGAATGGAAACTATTTTGTTGAGAAGGGGTACTATGCCATTTCTAGTGTGCGTGCGTGCGTGCGTGCGTGCGTGCGTGCGTGCGTGCGTGCGTGCGTGCGTGCGTGCGTGCGTGCGTGCGTGCGTGCGTGCGTGCGTGCGTGCGTGCGTGCGTGCGTGCGTGCGTGCGTGCGTGCGTGCGTGTGTGTGTGTGTGTGTGTGGAAAGAGAGATAAATAAGAATAGACATACAGACAGACAGGCAGACATGTTTAAGCTACGACTTAAAGACAAACACACATATGAAGACCTTGCATAACAACACTAGATATAAAACAACAATATGATGTTAAATAACCTTTATATCTATAGTCTTCACACTGTATTTCTTCAATCCATTCCTATATCATACATATAACTGATTTTCCCTTTCTTCACAACCGATCATCATTTTTATTTCCCATTTTATATCGTGAGGTTCAGACGCAACCACCGTAAACCATCCATCAATCACCCACCTCGCTCCATCTGTCACTCACGCCACACGCTAACACGCCCACGTTATCTATCTCCTTCGGCCTTCCCTCTGCACGCAATCCTCAGTCTTGACGATTATCGAAGCTTCTCACCCACATTTTTACTCGGTGTGAGAGAGAGAGTGAGAGAGAGAAAATAAAATTGACCTACAGACAGACAGACAGACATGTTTAGGCTACGATTGAACGATAAACACACATATGAACACCTCGCATAACAACACTGGATATAAGCAAAGATTTCATTCATTCCTGGACGAACTTTTTATTCACACCTTCACTTTCAAGACAAGTTCTCTAATCTCATAAGCTTATTTTAGCAGCTTTGTTATCTTACGACTCTTCACTCCCTCGATGACGTGACTTTAGTAGACACACTGAAGGGCTTCCGTTGGTTTCTCTGTACAATTGTCGCTATCCATGAACACTTACAAAAAAAAAATTGACATTATTCTCGTATCAGTTTCACAATTTACGTTTCAGCTAACCATGTTTTTCATTCATGTTCATGTAATCTATATAAGTGTGTTTTATTCACCTCTCGTTATGCATGTTTATTGACAGCTTTATTTGCATTTCTATTGGCATCTCTTTTTTCTGCATTCCTATTTGCACCAATTTTTTGCATCCTATTAGCACTTTTTTTTGCATTCCTATTGGCACCTCTTTTTGCATTACTATTGGCATCTCTGTTTCTGCATTTCTATTGGCACCTCTTTTTTTGCATTGCTATTGGCACCTCTTTTTGCATTCCTATTTGCACCTCTGTTTCTGCATTCCTATTGGCACCTCTGTTTCTGCATTCCTATTGGCACCTCTGTTTCTGTATTCCTATTGGCACCTCTGTTTTTGCATTCCTATTGGCATCTCTTTTTTTGCATTCCTATTGGCACTTCATTTTTGCATTCCTATTGGCACCTCTTTTTTTGCATTCCTATTGGCACCTCATTTTTTTGCATTCCTATTGACACCTCTTTTTTGCATTCCTATTGGCACCTCTTTTTTGCATTCCTATTGGCACCTCTATTTTTGCATTCCTATTGGCACCTCTTTTTTTGCATTCCTATTGGCACCTCTTTTTTGCATTCCTATTGGCACCTCTTTTTTGCATTCCTATTGGCACCTCTATTCTGCATTCCTATTGGCACCTCTTTTTTTGCATTCCTATTGGCATCTCTGTTTTTCATTCCTATTGGCACCTCTTTTTTTGCATTCCTATTGGCACCTCTGTTTCTGCATTCCTATTGGCACCTCTTTTTTTGCATTCCTATTGGCACTTTTTTTTGCATTCCTATTGGCACCTCTTTTTTTGCATTCCTGTTGGCACCTCTTTTTTGCATTCCTATTGGCACCTCTTTTTTTGCATTCCTATTGGCACCTCTTTTTTGCATTCCTATTGGCACCTCTGTTTTTGCATTACTATTGGCACCTCTTTTTTTGCATTCCTATTGACACCTCTTTTTTGCATTCCTATTGGCACCTCTTTTTTTGCATTCCTATTGACACCTCTTTTTTGCATTCCTATTGGCACCTCTTTTTTGCATTACTATTGGCACCTCTTTTTTTGCATTCCTATTGACACCTCTTTTTTGCATTCCTATTGGCACCTCTTTTTTTGCATTTATATTGGCACCTCTATTTTTTCATGCCAATTGGCACCTCTTGTCTTCATAAATCCTCTTGTCTTATTTAAAATGCTCTGCGATCTTTCCGATTCTTTCTTTCCGCCTGCTATCATGCCCTCCAGCCCCCTGCAGCGAGCGAGGCAGCTGGTGGTTAATGGAAAATAAACACGCCCTGCCGCCCAAAGCGCTGGTGCTCACGGCGAGGCGGCGGACAAACTCTATAAATACAGAAACGTAAAAACAAGTAAATGTTTTGTTGTTCAGGTAGGAGTGAAAAGTTTTCCTTAATTTACCTTTCTGATGTGATTGTCCTGACACAACTGTGAGACAGAGATTATGACGAGCATATCTCCTCCCCTATACACACTTACACTCATTTTGATAGTGACGAAGCTCAAAATGTATATATCATATATGTGTTTCGAGATGCGTATATTATAGTTTGCCTTATTCCTGACAGCTTCGGGTGTCTTAAAAAATAAGGCCACCAGAAAATGTTGAATAATCTCATCGACCGAAAAATTACTATCGTTATTTCTTTTTATCATTTGTTTGCTTTACGTGACATCCATAACGACAAAAATGCATTTTGGTGTAGGACATTCAAGCGGATTAGTTCGAGGGTAAATTATGTGTAAGTGATTTATGTTATCATGTTATAACGTGAATATCGTAATAGCTTTTACTTACTTAATTGCAAATGGACTGAAGTACAAACAGCTGGTTTGAAATTTAAGTTTCTCCTCTGCTTGTCAGTATGTCAAGTTTGGTCAAAGCAGGGCGGCTCGTGGGGAGAAATGCGTCTTAACGTTAAAATAGATAACTTAGTCACTCAATTAGTTTGGAATCTGGTGGCAGCGTGGGGTGTTAGCAATACACCGAGACAGAGGTGGCTGTGCAGTGATTTATGGCTTTCATTTCAACGTAATTGAATCATTCATACGTCAAGCAGGAGCGGCAGTCACCGGCAGTCATGTGAATAAGAATGAAAATACAAAAAGTGTCAGTTTATATGGAAGGCATGGGTGTGAAAAGCGAGAAAAAAATATATATACTATATAAATATATATATACATATATTTATATATATATATATATATATATATATATATATATATAATATATATATATATATATATATATATATATAATATTATATATATATATATATATATTATATATAATATATATATATATATATATATATATAATATATATATATATATATATATATATATATATATATATATATATATATATATATATATATATATATATATATATATATAATACATATACATATATTATATATATATATAATTATATATAAATATACATTATCTATATTTTCTTATCTATATCTATATCTATGTATATATATATATAATATATATATATATATATATATATATAATATATATTATGTATTTATATATATAGACAATAACAACGAGGTGCACCACTGTGTTTCCGCGTCCGTGCTCTACTCATGGTTCGGCATTTTCTACACAAAACGAGAAAGTTACAGTCTCAGCCTAGTTGAGCAAGGGGTTGGGGTGTGTCTGATGTGTGAGGACCAAGCTTTACTCAAAGACTGGACTTATGAACTCTAAGCTTCCTGCCGACAGGGTGATACTCCGCGATCGCGATTCCAGCATGTAATTAAGACCATAATGAATATCAACCACAACCACACACACACACACACACACACACACACGACCACTAAAGCCACCCTGGCGGGGCCTCATTATACCGCATACTCTCCAACATATCCGAGAAATTACCCAAGTTATGCAATATTTCTGCATATTGACCCTCGACGCCCCACCGTCAGCCTTGCCTCCTCCCTGGCAGCCCTTTCATCGGCCTCACGTATTCCCTCCCGTCAGGCTTAGTATGCTCACCCTTTCTCATTCTGACACGCAACACACCTGGGCACTTTCCCTCTCTTCCCTGACGGTATTCTTACATGACGACACATACATACATACACACATATGAAAGCTATTCTTATCCCATCAGTATTTCCTTCCACTCATGGTACGCTTCTAAAGTTTAGGTTTACTTTTTTCCGGCCTGAGAGTAACTACATGTGGTCCTTCAGGTGTGTCTGTGGCAGTGGGCAGGACGAGGGTCTGGTGGTCGCGTTCCTTCAGTTTGATCTTTGCTTTACGCCCTCTATTGATTGAGATTGTCTGAGATTGCGCAAACATGACTCAACTATGCAAACTGAAAGAACTTTAAAATAGAAACTAGGCCTTGGCCGCCTGAAAGTGAAAAACGAGTTGCCAATCTTAAAAAGAGTGAGTTCCCCGTAAAAACATTCGTGTTTGCCGGCGCTAAATAGAATGATGGAGAGGGATCGAGCCTGGAAGGTTGATATCGCTTGTACCATCAAATCGTTTTCCTTTGTAACTGAAGTGTATAGTTTTCTGCTTGCAACACGTTAAGCTGACATTTTCCGCTTGCCAGCTTTGTGGCATGAAACATACATATGCAAAATTCTGAATAAATCTTCTCCACAGGAATATGAGTTTACGACGAAAGTTACAATAAACGTTTTCCTTCTCGCAAAATACTTAACTTTGATGATGTTCGAAAATTACAATCAAAGGAAATTGATTACTCCATATTCCCTGCTTCACTATTGTCCCGCCATACTTGACTTTGATTACTTAACTTTGATTAACTTTGATTTTTGAACTTTGATTATGTTAGCAAATTTAAAACTAAAGAAAATAATTACTCCATATTCCCTATTGCAACATTGTCCAGCCATGCAGCACGCCTTGCTCTGCAGCGGCGTGCACGACGACAAACAACGCGACGGCTGACCTGAGGGGCTTCACACGGCATTATCCATACTCATTATTCAATAGCTTACATAATAAATAAAAAATTAACAAAATAAATATCGTACTAATAATTTTTCATTATTATTATAATTACCATTACTATTATCATTGTCCCCATTATCATTATCATTATTATTATTATTGTTATTATTATTACTATCATCATTATTTTAAGCATTATCACAGTCATCATAGTCATCCTTATCAATACTGTTGATGTTGTTGTCTTTGCTTTCAATGATAGTTTTTCTTTGTGTGTGTGTGTGTGTGTACCAGACGCTAATAAAGGTTTGCATTGCAGTGGTTACGAGAAACTTTAATTTTTCCGACAATGCATCAAGAATGAGTGAATAAAGGCATTACAATCTTACACTTTATCATCAAAGTCTACGAATACGAAAATGTCAAGAATACGAAATGTGTCTAGAATAATGTCTAGAATACGAAATGTCTAGAAAATGTCAATGTCTAGAATAGGAAACAGTAATGCTATACACTGTATAACAGCACGGTCAGTTTTATCTGGGTACGCTGGGTACAATTTGGGTCTTCTCACCTCATTAAAATTACCAGAATAGTTTAAGCCTCTAATCAGAGAGCTGCCTTGTTAAAAGTAAAAGGTTTGAAAACTACATATATTCATTCTTGCATGTATAATGTTAACGTACACACTAGCGTACTTAGAACAGGTATAGTGTCGCATCGCTTCATTCGTTCATTCATTCTCACTCACAAATCAAATTCATTCATTCTCACACACTTCTACTTGGTTTCATTCTTTCTTGGTGACAGTTTGTATCGTTAGTAACCACGCTATTGGTACAGATGCAAATTGTCTAGATAATATTAAAGTACTCTCTCTCTCTCTCTCTCTCTCTCTCTCTCTTCTCTCTGCTTCTCTCTCTCTCTCTCTCTCCTCTCTCTCTCTCTCCTCTCTCTCTCCTCTCTCTCTTCTCTCTCTCTCTCTTTCTCTCTCTCTCTCTCATCTCTCTCTCTCTCTCTCTCCTCTTCTCTCTCTCCCCTCTCTCTCTCTCCCCTCCTCCCCCTCTCTCTCTCCTCTCTCTCTCTCTCGCTCTCTCTCTCTCTCTCTCTCTCTCTCTCTCTCTCTCTCTCTCTCTCTCTCTGTCAACCCTGGACCTTTCATCCCCCTTCATTATATTAATTAACCTCATTATCACCATAGCCTCTCGTGGCCTTTCCGAACGTGAGTAATTGACACTGACGAAGACGCTACAGGAGTGTCGGCTGAATGGCTGCAGGGTGACGACCCGGCAGTCTCGAGGGTGTGAGCGCCGGGAATGATAGAGGGAGGGGATGAAGGGGCTAGGAGGAGGAGGAGGGAAGGGAACGATGGGGGGAGGAAGAGGAAAGGAAGGGAGGAAGGAGGAGGAGAGGAGAGGAGGGGAGGAGAGGGGAGGAGGAGGGGTTAATGAGGAGGAAGAGGAGGAGGAGGAGGAGGTTAACTACCGTAGGAAGGAAGAGGAGGAGGAGGAGGAAGGGTTAACTACCGTAGGAGGAAGAGGAGGAGGAGGGAGGAAGGGGTTAACTACCGTAGGAAGGAGAGGAGGAGGAGGAGGAAGGGGTAACTACGTAGGAAGGAAGAGGAGGAGGAGGAGAGGGTTAACTACCGTAGGAAGGAAGAGGAGGAGGAGGAGGAAGGGGTTAACTACCGTAGGAAGGGAGAGGAGGAGGAGGAGGAAGGGGTTAACTACCGTAGGAAGGAGAGGAGGAGGAGGAGGAGGGTGTTAACTACCGTAGGAAGGAAGAGGAGGAGGAGGAGGAAGGGGTTAACTACCGTAGGAAGGGAGAGGAGGAGGAGGAGGAAGGGGTTAACTACCGTAGGAAGGGAGAGGAGGAGGAGGAGGAAGGTGTTAACTACCGTAGGAAGGAAGAGGAGGAGGAGGATACCGAAGCAGGGAAGGCCGAGGGTACGAATAAATTTGCGAATATTTAATGGTACAGGTCTGTCGTATGTGTCTGATTATTTTCTTAATTTTATGTTAAGGAACTTATCTTACTTAACAAGGGGAAAAATACCTAGAATTTGATCCTACAACAAAATGGTATTAGATAATAAGTACATATGCATTGCGTTATGCGACTTGGAAACCATGCAGGAATATACACGTTACGAGTGAATACATGAACAAAAGACTCAACAGGTCATATATCGAAGAATTCTACCTATAATTCAACCTTCCGCGCACTGGTCCAGATTTATACATTTCCAGATATGACCCCTTAGAGAGCCGTACATCTCAATACTGCCGCCAGAGGACTCCACCTTCGGAATCAACCCAGAGGAGGTGAGATATACGAGCTCTCCCGATGGTGCGTACACGTGCGTTGCGAGGGAGAAGTGTCAACACGCGTCCGATATAACAGTAAAGTATAAGCATCACAGAAAAACATCATGGATTATTTTTGAACTCCTATTACATGATTAATGGAAGTTGGGCAAAATAGGTATGTGGTATGATCAAAACACGGTGCAGGTTAGGGGAGGCGGTAGCAGAGTGGTTAGTAGTCGGGTCTCCGAGTGGCGTTCCCGGTGACCCGAGTTCGAGCCCGAGTGAGAACCATAAATCCACTTTAAATCTTTCTGCACCGTCGAGTGGCCTAAGAACACCCACATACTGCCCATTAACTCTACCTTCGATTGCGAGTGCATCGGAGGGAGGATACAGGGGGGCAGCATGAGCCTCTAATCACAGGCGTCACTATAAACATTTTGCCTGCACCACCACGGGCGAGGGCCAACCACTGACGCTGTTTCTTAATTTTATTTTATTTTCTCTTTTTTTGAGGAATTTTAGAAAATATTTTTTTTTAAGGATTTTGTTTCCTCTTTTCTGTTAGGATGTTTTTTTTATTTGTGAAGGTTTTTTAATTCATTTTTGTTTTGTTTTGTTCGTTCTATTTTTCGTTATTACTCTCGTTGCTCTATCTTTCCTTCCTCAATAAGAAATGCAGCACAAGGCTAAAAAACTAACATAATGGTGTTATATATAGGGTCAGAAATCAGGTATTCTTCCCAGGTATTTCTTCTTTCAGGTATTTATGCCCGATAGTAGGTAAAAGCATTATATGGAAAGTTGGTAAGTAATTTGGACTTTATTAGTTTAGAAGAATATGCTCTTCTTCAATAATTTGGCGTTACATGCAGAGTACTTATATTGATTTTTTTTTTCTTTTTCACAGTGGTCTTTGAAGACTTCATGAAGACTTTTATGATATGTACATTGTACAACGTTGGATGTGGGGCTCAGTTTTTTTCTTCCTTTTGTCAGTGCGTAGTGAGACGGGTTTTAGAAGGTTGCCGCCGTGTGTAAAGTCTGTGCGCTTGGGGGGGGGATGGGGGGGGGCTTTGAACGGGAGAAATCGCAATGGCGGGATGGAACTATAAGGGCAATGGAAATGTTATGTGTCTCTCATTTGTCATTTTATTATTATCACCCTCATAAACAAACTGCCTGAGTTATTTGTCGGCTATGTCAGTATGCTTAGGTAATTCAATTATTAATGTGGCGCATCTATTGGTTTACTTGTCTTTGTCATATCTAGGGTGTGATTAGTCTAAAATTCGCCTAAATAAAAATGCAATCAATATGGAACATAAGAAAACGAGAGTATATTCTTGATTTCTCAAAAAGTACAAAAAGAAGACAGGCAGTTTGTTTATGAAGGTGACGGTATGGAAGTGGCCTTCTCCCAAACAAGTGGGGCGGCTTTTATCACAAAGCAGATTGCTCACAAACACTTGTAATTGTTTGTAAACCTAAACTTCCACACATTCTGCAGATAATTGATTACAATAGGACACACATTTCACACAAAATACAGAAATTTACAAATCATCTTAAATATATTCAAACATACATAAAAGTATTTCTTTCGCTTGCATTCATCTTATTACCACATTTTTTTGTATATTAAGTTTTCTTATTTCTGACACTTTCATAACTATTATGTACCTGAATAACCACCTAGGGATATACTATACGGTCACATAATAATGCCACAAACGTTTACACACAACGTGTAATATATATATATAATATAATAATATATATATTATCGTTATATAATATATATATATATATATATATATAATATATATAATAATAGATATATATAGGTAATATATTACTAACATTATATATATATATATATATATATATAATATATAATAGTATATTATATATATATATATATATATATATATATATATATATTATATATATGATATAATATATATATATATTATATATAGTATATATATATATATGTATATTATATATATAATATATATATATATATATATATATATATATATATATATATGGATATATATATATATATAATATTATATATATATATGTATATGATATATATATATATATATATATATATATATGTTTTTATTATATATATATTATATATATATATATATATATATATATATATATATATATATATTATATATATTTGGCCTATAGCACAAATACCTGTCTTATACACTGGCTTCGGAGGTTACACGTGGGGTTTGCTTTAGGTTAGGTTTTGTTAGGTTATTTAGGTTGGGATAGTAATTTCAACGGCGTAGGGGATTGGCAGTACTATCAAGATTAAGATCTTGGCCACCACGCACACCGCTCTAGTGGAAAGATAACTTTTTCCAGTGGTTTCCGGTGAAAATGAACAATTCATTATGCGTTTCTGGAAGTGTTTTTGTACATCCCCTACATATTGGAGCAAATATTATACATACAAGGAAGTATTAAGTCCGGAGGAGAGGTAAGACCGGAAGAGAGTAGTTACCCAAAAAAAGTGATTTTGCCGAAAAACAAATATCCAGTTGTTAAATTCCACATCAAAATTTATAAAAAAATTGTCATCAAAAAATTTACGGGATCATGAGAAAGCAAACTGTACCTTTCTTCCATCCTAATTCTTGTTCTTATCCTTCTTCCATCCCTACATCTTGAATATTTTAGAGCAAGACATTATATTAGTAGTTGTTAAATACAATATATAAGACAGTAGTAAAAAGATAATAGTTTCAGATATTTGAGCAAACAAGTGTGTTCACTACAAATGTAACTGTAGTACAAGAGCAATCAAGGTGAATCACTGCTACATTCCTCTAGTCATGTGAGTGACACTAAAGAAGGCTTAGGAAACGCGGTGATTCACGCGAGGAGGGTGCGTGCCGCCTCACAGGTCGCGGTAAGGGAGTGAACGCAGCAAACTTGGATACACCTCGAGGATCCACTTGTTCACATTATCCTTGAGCCCCGTAGAAAGTTTGTGAGCGAGCATCCGAGCAAACTTAGCGAGGTTTACGTTCTGGCAGGCGGGAATGGAGTCCAGGACTATGTTGGCTGGCATCTGGTGCAGGCGGTAGCCTTGCTCCACGAGGTGGGTGTTGCGGCGCCGGCTGTACTCCAGCTCGGAACACTTCGGCCCCACAGTTACCACCGAATGGAACTCAGAAGTGCGCCCATCTGGCTTGAGCCGCTGAACGCGTCCCACCCGCTGGACTTCTTGCTGACGGGAAGCACCCAAGCCACCCAGCTGCAGGCAGTAAGTCAAATCAGGCACGTCCAGCCCCGTATCGCCGATGCGGCTCACTAACAGTGTTTGGGGTCCAGTAGAATGCTGAAAGTTCTGCACGATGGACTCTCGTGCATCGTTATTACCGCTCACGTAGGGACGCCTGCACGCCACCGCAAACACCTGCAGATGCAACAGCTCCTCAAACATAACAAGCAGCTTCTGACGCTGTTTATATTCCACAAAATGAATCAGCGAACGCAGATAACAAAACTTGTAAGGGTTGAGTAGAATAAGTAGTCGGTGGAGGTCGTCGCGTCCCGGTGTGAGCTTGATAACATGCGAGAAGCCACGCGGTAGTGGCGCCGCCACCTGTACCAGTTTTACAGGTGCTATCACTCGCATGAGCACCAGCCGAGCCACACTTGCCTGTGACCGCACTGGCCCAATGCTCTACAAAATTAAATGGTCGTCATCTGCCTCGCGGGAAAGGTCGGCAGTGAGGCCCACCCGCCAACTGCTCTTGATGCGTCGAGGAAGATTGCGATACACGGTGGCAGGCAGCCTGTGCACCTCGTCCATGAGTAGCAGGCCGTAAGTTTAGGACAACACGGCTCGTCGGACACGGGAGTTGAACCCCACCGCCTCTTATGAGCCACTCAGCCAATGGTAGGTGCACAAGATCACGGCGGCGTCCTTCAGACCGTTTATGGTCCGCACGCCAGAGCCGCACCGGTACATCAGGTGTTGGGGCAAAAGCGTCCACCGAAGCAGCTGCCGTTGCCACTGGTCCATCTGCTCCATCGTGACGCACACCACCAGCGTGCGGCGCCGCATGAGGCTGGCGCACAGCACACCCACAAGCGTCTTGCCACTCCCGCAGGGCAACACGACACACCCGCTTAGGAAGGTGTTGGCTTCGTCGTCCACCAGGGAGGCCACGGCGTCCTGCTGGTGCGGCCGGATCTTGTGCAGCTCCTGCGGCTTCATCATCAGCTGGGTAGTGAAGAGTGTTGCCGCTGGGGGCACTTGGCTCACGTGACAGCTATACGCGGGGAGTCTCGCAATGACAGCCAAACAGTCAGGGGCCTCCTCGACCTCGCGCTCCAGCTAACACTGGAGGTCAGGGTCAGCACGCAGACGCTTTTTGTCGGGAAACACGAAGTAGGGACGGTGAAGGTAGTCTTCAGTGAGACCCATAACACTGGGGTCCATTTCCTTCATCATATTCCTCCCAGCCATCCTCGATCCCTATCACCAATGCCAACACGAGTGTACCCACTTTGAGGCTACTCGGCAATATTAAAGATGAATATTTTTTCTGTATGTGTGTAGTCAAGACTTGCGCTCCTTATTTGGTGTTACAAAATGTGCAATAAGGATGATTTATAACTCTATTCTCCTTGAAAAATCAACCTTATGTTCTGTACACTTCGATTAGATCCAAGCTGCTCTAACTCCTACCTGGGGTTCTACTTCTCCACCAAGCTCGTCAAACGTCTATACTATGCATAGGCTGCTCTGTTCCTCCCGTCTTGAACCAATCAGAGAGCGTCCACAGGGGTGTGTTTGTGAACCCAGCGCTGATTGGCTGCTGCCGTGCGCCCGGGATGATCTGATTGGTGGGATCTAGTCAGGTTGGAGGTAGCGGCGGGGGCCAGGAAGTGTGGAACACCAGAAGGGGTGAATGAAATAATATTGGTAAATAAAGCCAAACATAATAGTGTATGTCATAATATCATAGATCGCCTATCAGCTGGTGTTTACTGTTTGTAAGGGAGATATTGCTATAGAAAAGAAGGGGAATAAGGCTATAAAGTGTGAAGAGTAATAGTTGTGGAAATATAAATATAGTGGAAAGGGGTACAGTGCGTGGGCCACCACGCTGCTGGTGCATTTATTGTGTTGTTATGTCACCTGAGTTGTGATTAGTTAGGTTACATTATCATGTATACATTGGGTCCTGCAAGGGTGTGTAAGCTATTGGTATAGAATTAGGGAGCCATGTGTGATATACTAAGTGATTGTTTGCTAATTCACGGCCGCTTGTTTCATCTGTTAGCTTAATGTTTTCCCATATTTAACATGGGTTTTCAGGTCATGAGATATTCATTGGTTTAATGTTTGTTATCTGGTACATGTGTTCCATCTTTAGGCGTGTGTTATCATTATAGAAGATGAATCTCGTGGCTCTAATTGCGTTCCCGCTGCTTGTTCATTGTTGTGCTTTGTGTGAGCAACGCAGCGGCAGGGCAGGGTAGAGTATAGAGTTACTCTAGGGCAGGGTAGTGTATAGAGGTACTCTAAGGCAGAGTAGTGTATAGAGGTACTCTAGGGCAGGGTAGAGTATAGAGGTACTCTAGGGCAGGGTAGTGTATAGAGGTACTCTAGGGCAGGGTAGTGTATAGAGGTACTCTAGGGCAGCGGTACTCGAGCACAGGAATGATTAAGGTTGGTACTGAAGTAGTTTTTCATTATCGTGTTAGGGTTTTCAAACCTATTTTCTGCGAGAAATGTTTAGAAGTGTATATTTTTTTTAGTCTTTAAGAGTCTTGATTTTAAGATATTTAATATCCGGATTAATAGATTTTTGAGCTGGATTTTAAGAGTCTTAATTTTTTTAGTATTCTTGTTAAGTGTTTATTAAGTGATCGCTTCCACCGCTTGTTTCCCTCACCATTGAGTGGTTCAGATATCCGCCGACAGAGGGTGATAAGTCACCAAACAAGTGCCGACAGAGGGCCGTGTTGCCATTGTAAAAACGCGTATCACATACCAATGGCGGGAGCACCTCCGTAATGTTAGATTGTTGGCCCGTGAGTATTCAGCCGATGTAAAGTCACCCCGACAAGTATTCCCCCTGTAATGCGTGGCCACCACAAAACGAGAGCCACGGCGGTGGTGGGCGGCGAGGGCAGGGATAACAGGCGGGGCTATTACAGTGCATGCCCCTGTGAGAACTACATCATTTACGGTACACCAACGTGATAATATTCTCCTTACTTGTTTTACCATCTTCATTATTATTAACATTATCATTATCACTGTTATAATGGTATAATGATATGATGATGGTAAGTAACAATCATCATTGTTACCATCATCATCACAACCATCTTACCATGAACCACGTCTAGTAAGATTGTCCTCATCATTCATATCTTATATTGATATCTTATATCTTATACATGAAGTCATCTCGCTTTTATTACTTGCGAGTCTCTTTGAAGAAATATCATTCCTAAATATAGAGTTTTACCTCTTTGTATTCTTGCCTTCTTTCCTTTTGAATTTTTTTTCTCTCTCTCTCTCTCTCTCTCTCTCTCTCTCTCTCTCTCTCTCTCTCTCTCTCTCTCTCTCTCTCTCTCTCTCTCTCTCTCTCTCCTCTCTCTCTCTCTCTCTCTCTCTCTCTCTTCTCTCTCTCCTCTCTCTCTCTCTCTCTCTCTCTCTCTCTCTCTCTCTCTCTCTCTCTCTCTCTCTCTCTCTCTCTCTCTCCTCTCTCTCTCT
>JACEEZ010001227.1:165754-170754 GCA_016584305.1 Chionoecetes opilio | reverse complement strand
AAACAAAAAAAAAAAATACAGACACCAGTAAACCAAACAACCAGTAATTTAAAGAGAGAACAACAGTATAAAGAAACCAGTACAAAAAACAACCATAAATTAAACAGAGAACCATACGTAAGGAAGCAGTCATGACAATGTAACAAAAACCGACACTTGACTGCCGTATTGCAATCTGCAGCCCATACTCTCCCACAATCACCACTGCAAGCGGAAGACCATGAACGAACATTTTCCTGCATGAGAATCCTTATATTGCAACCAGTAAGCCGCACCATCTCTTACCAGAACTGCACAATACCATAACCACTGACCAAGGTTTTTTATTGACACATAACTTTTCACCATTTGTCAATCCTCGTTTATCTTTTTTCTAAGTATGAATCCTATGCCTTGTTTTTTGCTTCATGCACTTATTTTCTTTCAACACAGGCAACGAAAAAAAAAAAAAAAAAACTGTTTCAAACTCTCTCTTTTCTCCCTCCCCTTCTATTTTCACTATCTCCTATTAAAGAAAGTGTTTAAAAAGAGGCAATGCAGCAGTAACGACAAAAGCAGCAACAACAACCACTACCATAGATAACACTCAAGTCGCCAGGACAACGTTTCTTTTTTCTTTACAGACGTTCGGTGGCGTTAATACTTACATTTCTACATCCATGATTTCAGGAAAGTTAGAAAGGGCTATCTGGAGAGTCTGTGTCATTTTGTGGCTTCATATATGGCATAGTATGGCTATAAATGAACAAATTACAAAAATAAAACCGAGTGGCGTTGATAACGGGCTACACTAAGGTCGCCATCTAGTGTTTATGTTTAGAGTGTCCTCCCGCCGTCGTCGTCGCCCGAAAAAAAACGAGTAGGGAAATATGAAACCGTATATACTTGCAGATACAAAGCATAAAACAACACTGAAACAGGGTAGATTATTTACACAGTCATGATATAAACTACTGTGTATCATCTTCAGTGGGACATACAAATCATTGGTGATGCTATAATTCGTAATATATGGCGCCTGGCTACATTAGTGCAGGTGGCGACTATAGTGTTCTCTACGGTACTACTATTACTAGCAGCAAAAAAAGAAAAAATTGTTCACCTCCCCCCCAAAAAACACTAAGTGCCTTTTAGCTTAATCCATTAATCATAACCTTACAAAAGAGAAATATAAAACATGCAGCTGCCCCTTACACCAGCTGCTGACAGGTGGTACATTATTCATAGTTATTCATTTCCTGGTTAGTGCTACAGCTATAAAGAGGTCCATATGTCATGCTAATCTTCCCTATCGTTCCAATTTTAGTATATGTACCGCCGGCAGCTGCGTCCCGGCGCGTCACAGTGAATCATTTAGCAATCGCCGACACCCATCAAGCGGGACTCTGCTGCTTCATGGGCTTCACACTCAAAGTTATGGGCCTAATTTGTCCAAAACAATTCCCGTAATGAGATCCCTGCATAACCATCTGGACAGGTATTGGTCATTTACCATTATTTGCATCATTAATGGTGTTAGCTTGATAGTTGTGTATATACCAAAATCAGGGTGTTCCAGATGACTAAAGGAGACTCATTTTCGACCTATCCTTAACACTTACTTAATTCAACCTCTGCTTCTTAATTAATTCAGCTTTTACTAAGTCTACTTAATCTAAAAAAAATGCATTAAGCTCGGGTATAATCTGGAGTCCACTTAGTCTAATTTCGCTAACTTCTGGAAGGGTTTCTGTATCATCCACATTCTTGTCATTATTGTTGGTTATATTGTTGGTCTATTTTTATCCCTGTGATTATATATAATTACTGCTCTTAGCATTGTTACTTAGTCCAATCAGTATTATGATTCAACG
Organism: Chionoecetes opilio; assembly: GCA_016584305.1. NCBI lineage: Eukaryota > Metazoa > Arthropoda > Malacostraca > Decapoda > Majidae > Chionoecetes > Chionoecetes opilio. Next base: position 168,901 of record JACEEZ010001227.1, on the reverse strand, counting down.
TGTCGGCAAGTGATACGTTTGAAAATATTATGATCTCAATACTCATAGTTTTATCTGATTTAAATTAACCATACTGCTAACTTGCCTTGAGCACATCAGGGGTCAAGGTATATGCGTCCCTTGCTTTACCCATATTAATCTCTTATCAAATTTTCACTCCTTTGTCGGTCTGTGAATTAATAGGCGCCTTGTGTACCAGCGAGCCGTGAATGCATGATTAATTAATGTATACAGAATACTTATAGCTATCAATAATATTAAGAATCTGGAAGACAAAATAGTGTTGCCCTTAAACTGACAGAAAGTTTTGTTTTTGTCTCTCGTGGATGAATAAGTGATCAGCGATTCCATTAGGGAGTGACAACGGCGACGCCACCACCGAGCACCTGACAGTTGAGTCTCAGGGCTGCCAATTTTTCACATAGTTGATTACATAAAGTTGTCCAAAACGAAGTAATGACGGCACGCTGAGTGATTCGATAAACAGTTGCAGTGTGAAACCAAATTAGCTGGTCTTTTTTCCCCTGCCTCATTATAGCGGCGGTGTGCGGGACGGAAAAAATGGGACGGGACGGGAAAACAATTTAATTATGTTCTAACTCTTTTTCGTTTTATCTAATAACATCCATGTTGACAATATTATGCATGAAAGATCTAAACAAATATAGTTATCATCTCTATGTTCTATTTTGTTCTACTACTCGAAAAACAAAACTGATTCAATCTACAGACATTTTCCAGACATAAATCATTCCGATCCCTCAGTGCTGGCAGAGAACAGCTGCGGCTCATCCCTGGGAGTAGTAAGATAGGCTCCGAGTTGAAAATAAAATACCTCCTTCACTATACGATCAATCCGTTTATGATTTACCACATGGACAGTCAGCAAGGATGACTTACTGAAATGATAGTGCGTTGCAGGAATACTTTAATGCTTTCCATACTAGACAAAGGACCTCTACTCTCCGCTTTCTAGGGACATCCGAGGCACATTGCATCATCAACATATCAGTGACATCAGTGTTTGATGAATCATTCCACCTCACACTCTTAATGTTCCAGAAAATGGCATAAATCTGCGATTAACCAAATTAAAATGTCATTTCATCTGACTAACTGACTGACTGACCGACTGACAGGTACATCGCCCGGCAGCTTTTCAACTTTATGCTCTGTATTTCTGTGTTCTTTTTATTCTTGTACAACATTTCTTCTATTTAATCTCCCCCATTTTTCTTTAATAAACTTGTAAACTTGGTACAGTACGTCTATTCATTCGTCTCTCTCTCTCTCTCTCTCTCTCTCTCTCTCTCTCTCCTCTCTCTCTCTCTCTCTCTCTCTCTCTCCTCTCTCTCTCTCTCTCTCTCTCTCTCTCTCCTCCTCTCTCTCTCTCTCTCTCTCTCTCCTCTCTCTCTCTCTCTCTCTCTCCTCTCTCTCTCTCTCTCTCTCTCTCTCTCTCTCTTCTCTCTCTCTCTCTCTCTCTCTCTCTCTCTCTCTCTCTCTCTCTCTCTCTCTCCTCTCTCTCTCTCTCTCTCTCTCTCTCTCTCTCTTCTCTCTCCTCTCTCCTCTCTCTCTCTCTCTCTCTCTGCCATCCCATCTCCTCAGGCAAGGTAATAACTGATACTTGATCTTTATTACAACTGCCTCTGAAATCTCCCCTTCTCTGCTACCGGAGCTAGATGGAAGAGTGTGTTATGGCAATGTGATGAGGAAGTACCCTGTGTCACTGTGAGTGGAGCGTGCTGGGGAGAGAGTCCGTACTTGTAGTGTGTAGGAGTAGTTTGTTAGGTGAAGAAATTGAAGAACCTGAGGATGTGGCAAATATAATGGTTTACAGGGTGTTGAGAGTTGAGTTGTTAGGGGTGATGGAAGGGGTAGGAGTGTACTAGCATCATATAAGTACAAAGGTAAGGAGGTGTTTGTCATACGAATGGGATGAAAATAGAAAAATCTGAGCGTTAAGGTATCTCTTCCCTATTTCATCTCCCCCCTCCCCCCATCCCCTCTGGTTGGCTCAACGCGAGAGCCTGGTTGTTGATCATGTGTCCAGCTGATGGATGGCCCGGCCTTCATCGCCCCGAAGAAAATGAAGTGTGGATGTGCCAGCTTTACAAACTGTCTCAGGGTATCACACCACACTGGAAGATACCATTTTTTTTCTTACATAAAATAAATCATCTCATCAAAACAACATAAGGACCAGACATGGTTGGTTTGAGTCACGCAGATGTCTTGGTAAGGCATTGAATAGGCGAGGCCCTCTGGTGGCAAAGGCGTTCGCTTTCAATGTCTTGACTCTGGTGGCTGCTCTGGGATGTGTCCTCTCAATGTGGCAGAGTCGGCCCAATCGTTGATGAATGTTAAAACGTATGTCAAGGTTATTGAGTGTATTGCCAATTGATATTTTATAGATATATAAAATGGCATACCTTTCTCTGCGTCTCTCTAGTGAAAACAGGTCGAGTTTTTCTAACCTGTCCCAGTAATCTAAGTCTCGAAAAGCAGAGATTTTACTGGTAAATGACCGCTGCACAGCTTCGAGTGACTGTTTTTCTCCGACCTTCCACGGGCTCCACAACTGACAGCAATGCTCTTAACAAAGGCACGACGAGTGACTTGTAGAGCGTCAGCATGGGCAGTGTGTCACGGGTCCGAAAGGTGCGCAGAATCAAGCCAACCTGACTTCGTGCTTTCTTTGTCACATTGACTATGTGAGTAGTAAAGCTGCAATCACAGCTGAGGGTAACACCGAGGTCTCTTATATGTTCCTTGTTGTTAATGTTAGATCCGTCATGTGCTCTGTAAGTGTACCCATTGTTAGTTCTTCGGTCAGTGCTGTATCTCAAGTGTTCAAATTTATTGTTATTAAAGGACATATTGTTCTGTTCTGCCCACAAGTAAAGCGCTGCAAGGTCAGTTTGGAGTAAGTCGGCGTCGGCTTGTAAGGACACTTCCTTTAACACACGGGTGTCATCTGTGAAGGAGGCAACGGACGAGTGTTGAACATGTTTGTTGATATCGGAGATGTGTATGAGGAAGAGTAGGGGGCCGAGGACTGACCCCTGTGGTACTCCACTAGTGACTCCAGACATCTGGGACACTGCACCATCAACTGCTACAAATTGTTCTCGGCTCGGTGGGTGAGGA
>JACEEZ010001227.1:158254-160754 GCA_016584305.1 Chionoecetes opilio | reverse complement strand
GTAGAAAAATATGCGGCAAAAACATCCTATTCCGGTTCTCACTGACGAGCACAGACATTTCTCGTGTTGGTCTGAAATTCCAGTCGAGGCATCGTGATTCATCGAGTGTTCTGTTTATGGCGTAATATGAAGATAGAATATTGATGTTGTTATTCACACAGTAATATAGCAAAGCCAGGGATGAGAGTGAAGCCAGACGACAACATCACAGGGAAAGATAACCTGTGTGCGGCACTCCAGCCAGGCTATCCCACCCTACCAGCGGCGTAACCCCTTCACGCCCAGATCTTTCCTTTGTTATAAATAAATTGTCTGTTGTTAGCCATGAAATTACGAAAAGTAACTAAATATACCAAATTATCTAGTGGACAAGGATACTAAACAGAGTTATATATATAAAATATTCCTTATATTCATTAAAATTGTCTAATGGTAGCCAAATTACAATGAAAATTACGTTCTGGGCCTCAAAGGGTTAACAACACGGCCTTCACAGCGTTTTGTTAACTCAAGAACAATGATAGTTACGTAAAACATGTATTGAATAATGAACATAAAATAGATCAAGGCCTTCCTTAGGAGCTGCAGCAAAAGGATATCAGGTTGAAATGAACTGAGAAAATGACATTTGAACCTTTCATAAATAATTATATTTTTTTCCGGAATATATAATGTTTTTATGCGATACCAATCATGCTATTTGGTAGAACACCTCAAGATAAACATGTGTATCCCTATTAATGTTTTCTGTAGGACTAATAGGTTCGAGTTGATATGGCAAAAAATAAAATAATAGATTACACATTGCTGATAAGCTTAATGGGTTTCTCATGCTATATATGTATGAGGGTGACGCAGGGTCTTAAAAAAATAATAAAATTACATAGAGATCGGATTTTTCGCAAAAACCGGTGGGTTACACTACACCGCACTATTGTGTACACGGCAGGGTACGCACAGCACCTACACACAAAAGCAGCTATTATACAAGGGGAAAAATATACAATCCACAGATGTTTTGTACACGCCTACGGTGTCAACACTGATATGGGTAACTAAGTTGACGATGGGATGTACAAGACAATGTGCCGCATAATACATCTGCTTAATGTGGATATCGGTAAGCTTTGGAAGTAGACAAATTAAAAACATTCAAAAGTCTACTTTCGACATGTGTGTCTCTGGAGTTAAACATGTAACAGCTCTATTTTGTATAAATTTCAAGATAAATTTGTGTGGGCTGGCGTGGTTAAATCCTTCAAAGCTTTTAATCCCAACAAATTTTCTTTTTAATCGGTGGGGTTCTTTCTAGGATATTTTTTTCTTTTCATGTCAACATCTGACGTCTGTTTGAAAAATAGGTTTAACTCTCTCTCTCTCTCTCTCTCTCTCTCTCTCTCTTCTCTCTCTCTCTCTCTCTCTCTCTCTCTCTCTCTCTCCTCTCTCTCTCTCTCTCTCTCTCTCTCTCTCTCTCTCTCTCTCTCTCTCTCTCTCTCTCTCTCTCTCTCTCCTCTCTCTCTCTCTCTCTCTCTCTCTCTCCTCTCTCTCTCTCTCTCTCTCTCTCTCTCTCTCTCTCTCTCTCTCGCTCTCTCTCTCGCTCGCTCTCGCTCTTGTGTGTTGTGTGTGTGGTTTTGTGTGTGTGTGTGTGGTGTGGGTGTGGTGTGGTGTGTGTGGTGTGTGGTGTGGTGTGGTGGTGTGTGTGTGGTGTGTGTGTGTGTGTGTGGGGTGTGTGTGTGTGTGTGTGTGTGTGTGTGTGTGTGTGTGTGTGTGTGTGTGTGTGTGTGTGTGTGTGTGTGGTGTGTGTGTGTGTGGGTGTGTGTGTGTGTGTGTGTGTGTGTGTGTGTGTGTGTGTGTGTGTGTGTGTGTGTGTGTGTGTGTGTGCGGCGGCCGCGCGGGTGGTGCGTGGTGCGTGCGTGGTGTGTGTGTGTGTGTGTGTGTGTGTGTGTGTGTGTGTGTGTGTGTGTGTGTGTGTGTGTGTGTGTGTGTGTGTGTGTGTGTGTGTGTGTGTTGAGATACTGGCACACACAGACGTGAAAGACATAATACAACCTGCTGGCGTATATAAACACACCAACGTTAAGGTTTGCACTCTGTAGACGGTCATGGCTGCGATCTTTTGGCAGCCAGTCGATACAATTCCTGCCTCCCACTCAAACTTCGCTACGTAACTGTCTCTGCAAAGAAACTTAACCAAACTTAAGGCGGGTTTGGGAGTTTTAGGTGCACACAGTGGAATTTAAGGCTTATTCACAGCTGCCTAAGTACAAAATAGCAATCACAAAGGCCGATTTGAGAATTTTTGCCTCGTATTATACCCGACTTCGCTTCAGTCCTGTCAAGCTTTGAAGCTCACAAAATGTTCATACACAAAAAAAAAAAAACACGGAAGACAAGGAAACCCAAAACCCCACCACCACCACCAACCAACACAACCAACCAACACACAACACCAACACCAGCTCGACAAAGGATAACACAGGCTTGAGAAAGGGAATGTGGT
>JACEEZ010001227.1:115754-150754 GCA_016584305.1 Chionoecetes opilio | reverse complement strand
TTACAGGAAAAACTCTGCGGTAATGTCTTGCCACATTCCACAAACTCAGTAGACTATTGGACTTACCGTTTGTGTGCGTGTGTGAGTGTGTGTGTTGGAATCACACGGAACACAAAGGGTTTGAATCACACGGAACGTGGTCTACACCGAGTCACTTTGACCAGTGACCAACGACAGAAACAACACGATTGGAGTTTCCAATCACATGTTGTCAAATATATACTACTACTACAAACATCAATACATGGGTCCGAAGGGCCTGTACTGTTCTGTAGGTGTACTCTCTCCAATTACTCTCTCCAATTACTGTCTTAGCACCTTCTTTTGATCTCACCGACTAGGCAGCTGTGTTAGGAGGAATTTTCCTACTAGTGTCCCGCCCCCTAGATCAGGTGTCAGGTGTGTCTACTGTAGGTAGAATATATGGAAACACTCATGTATTACTCCGTGCTCCTTGACCTGTCTATAAATAGGGTAGACCGCGTCTGCCCGAGAGACACTCAACCCACTACTCACGGCCCGACACACAGCTCACTCATAGTTATTAAAATTATGAAGTTATTAAAATTACACTCACTCGAGAGACGCAGAGTAAGGGGCGATCTGATAGAAGTTTTTAAGTGGATAAAGGGATTTAATAAAGGAGAGGTAGGAAAAGTTCTTACGGCTTTTAACCAGGGTAGAACAAGAAGTAACGGATTGAAGCTGGAAAAGATAAGATTTAGAAAGGAAATAGGGAAAAACTGGTTCACAAATAGGGTGGTGAATGAGTGGAATGGTCTCAGTAGACAGGTAGTTAGTGCGGAGTCATTAGGGAGCTTTAAAGGGGAGCTGGATAGGTTCATGGATGGGGATGAAAGGTGGATGTAGGTAGTGTTGGGTGACAGGAACTACCACGTGTAGGCCTCGCGGCCTCTTGTAGCTTCCTTATTTTCTTATGTTTCTTATGTTCTTATGTTCATAGGCCACGCATACGGCTTCGTCTCGTCGGGCGGCCACGTTGTGCCGCCCGCCCCAACATCGCCTGTATTACTGTTCCTGCTGACTTACATCTTCTGTCTCAACTCTACAAAGGTGACTACGGTACTCATTATTCCTCATACCCATGCACTCTACTTTAAGAGACACTCGGTAGACATACACAGACCTCAGAACACGTGTTGACCACACCACTCCTCTGAGCCTGCCGTTCGCGCCACGCTACCCACCGCCACTCGCTCATCTCATGTTCCGGTTCCTGCCCTGCCTCTACTCATTATATTCATCAAGTATAATGTACCACACTCATGGTATAGGCACACAAGCACTTACCTAATATGCTATAGGAGTATCCGTGTGTCTGTGTGTGTGTGTCTGTCTGTCTGTCTGTCTGTCTGTCTGTCTGTCTGTCTGTTTTGGGTAGCCGAAACTGCAAATTCAATTTTGATGAGAGTAAACTCAAAAAATCGTAAATAAATCGTAGGTGGTAAGCGGCTTGGTCCCATCTCGATTGAATAATTTTTAAGGGGGGGTTTGGGCTAAAAACACTTAGGAGTATTAGATTACAGGAAAAACTCTGTGGTAACATCTTGCCGCATTCCACAAACTCAGTAGACTCATGGACTTACGTTTGTGTGCGTGACTGCGTGTGTGAGTGTGTGTGTTGGAATCACACGGAACACAAAGGGTTGAAATCACACGGAACGTGGTCTACCCCGAGGCACTTTGACCAGTGACCAACGACAGCAACAACACGATTAGAGTTTGCACTCTCATTGTTGTTTAAAATATACTACTACTACAAGCATCAATACATGGGTCCGAAGGGCCCACAAGCACTTGTCTAATATACTATAGGAGTAGCCGTGTGTCTGTGTGTGTGTGTGTGTGTGTGTGTGTGTGTGTGTGTGTGTGTGTGTGTGTGTGTGTGTGTGTGTGTGTGTGTGTGTGTGTGTCTGTCTGTCTGTCTGTCTGTTTTGGGTAGCCGAAACTGTAAATTCAATCTGGTTAGAGTAGGCTCAAAAAATCGCAAATAAATCGTAGGTGGTAAGCGGCTTGGTCCCATGTCGATTGAATAATTTTGAAGGGGGGTTTTGGGCTAAAAACACTTTAGGAGTATTAGATTACAGGAAAAACTCTACGGTAACGTCTTGCCGCATTCTACAAACTCAGTAGACTCATGGACGTTTGTGTGCGTGTGTGAGTGTGTGTGTTGGAATCACACGGAACACAAAGGGTTGGAATCACACGGAACGTGGTCTATCCCGAGGCACTTTGACCAGTGACCAACGACAGCAACAACACGATTGGAGTTTGCACTCACATAGTTGTTTAAAATATACTACTACAACAAACATCAATACATGGGTCCGAAGGGCCCACAAGCACTTGTCTAATCTAATATACTATAGGAGTAGCCGTGTGTCTGTCTGTGTGTCTGTCTGTTTTGGGACAGATCGTCACGTGAGCTACACTCTCACCATGCCTAGCCTGATGATGCCAAGTGTCTTTTGGCGAAACGTTGCGCATAAACAACCCCAAGAATGACGAGTGTCTTTGTCACCCTGAAATGTCAAGATGTGTATATATATATATAATATATATATATATATATATATATATATATATATATATATATATATATATATATATATATATATATATATATATATATATATATATATATATATATATATATAGATATAGATATATATATATATATATATATATTATATATATATATATATATATATATATATATATATATATATATAATATTATAGATATAATATATATATATATATATATATAATATATTATATATATATATATATACACATCTTGACATTTCAGGGTGACAAAGACACTCGTCATTCTTGGGGTTGCTTATGCGCAACGTTTCGCCAAAAGACACGGCATCATCAGGCTAGGCATGGTGAGAGTGTAGCTCACGTGACGATCTGTGTATACCTGCCCTCCCTGGGCTGCTGGGAAGATTCTTAGTTGGTATTCTTAGGTAGATACATCTTGAAAAGTATCTCGTACATATATATATATATATATATATATATATTATATATATATATATATATATATAATGAAGATATAAACCAGCGCGGGTAGAAACATCTTGATTGTTTATTCGAACGTTTCGGCTATACATAAGCCATCATCAGCCTAAAATCGGATACAAAAATGTTTTTGTTAAAAATGAAAATATACAAGTTATAAAATTATTTGCACATTTAAAATGCCTAACCTAAAATATAATAAAATAAGAGTAAAAATTATAAAACAGTAATAAAAATAAAAATACTACACATACCAATCAACATCGCAGTGGAGTGTGGGATTCCCACATGGTCTAAAAGCACAGGAGCGGGGTTGAGGTGCCCTGTGCGCAGAGAGACGGTTTGTGGTGGTGGGTGAGGAGGCCTCCTCACCCACACCACAAACCGTCTCTCTGCGCACAGGGCACCTCAACCCCGCTCCTGTGCTTTTGGGACCATTGGGATCCCACACTCCACTGCGATGTTGATTGGTATGTGTAGTATTTTTATTTTTATTACTGTTTTATAATTTTTTACTCTTTTTATTATATTTTAGGTTAGGCATTTTAAATGTGCAAATAATTTTATAACTTGTATATTTTCATTTTTAACAAAAACATTTTTGTATCCGATTTTAGGCTGATGATGGCTTATGTATAGCCGAAACGTTCGAATAAACAATCAAGATGTTTCTACCCGCGCTGGTTTATATCTTCATTATTAGATCAAGATTCCCTCATGGAGAAAGTATTGCCTCTATATATATATATATATATGTACTTTAAGTAGCATAAAGCAATACTGAATATTTTGATATGTGTTAAAACAATACATGTCAAGAATAAGAATAGTCAGGAGTGTGATGGTAGGCCTGGGTGGGAGGCGAGACCCGTCCACACGTCAAGATTCCGAGTCATCAGCTCAGCCATAAAGACGCTCTTAAGTGTCCTTCAACCCTTCCTCTACGTTTTGTACTCACTCCGATCTGCCTCTCTTGCTGGGACCACCGGCCTCTTTCCTGCCGTGTCCACGCTTCCGTTTCTGTCTCTTGTTCCGCCTGCTGTCCTCCTCCTCTTCCTCGGAGTCCGTGGAGGTCCGCCACTCTGGCTCAGAGCCCGTGGCCGACGCCTCCTCCGCCTCATCGCCAGACACGCCGCCAAAGTCGGAGTCCCAGGCGGAGGAAGAGCCGTCGCTGCAGGAAGTCTCGTTCCCAGACTCCTCCTCGCACTCGTCGTCGAGGGACGCGTCGCTCTCGGACTCCCCGTCTGTGGAAGAGTCACTCGTCGCCTCGGACTCCTCGTCGGTGGAAGAGTCACTCGTCGCTTCGGACTGGGGCTCGAAGTCAGGGTCATCGCTACGACAGAAAGGGTTGACCTCTTCCTCGGACTCTTCAGACGACGTCGACAGCTCGTACTCGGACTCCGAGTCACTGGAGGAGCAAGGGCTGTCCTCGGTCTCGGCCTCGTAAGAAGAGTCAGAATCCTAGTCCTACGACCGCCGCTCACTCTCTTGTTCTTGCTCTGAATCGTCTTCAGAGCCAGTCTTCGCCTCGTCCGTCTCTGCCCCGGAAAGATCTTCTCCTCTCTTTCCTTTGTCTTGCCATCGCTTCCTTCTCGCGTATCTTTTTCTCCTTGCCTCTTCCTGCTTCCTTTTCATCTTCTCCTTCTCCTTGTTACTGTCTCTTTTCTATCTCTTTGCACGTCGCCAAAACTCGTCTTCACTGCTATCCCCGCCTTCATCCTCCTCGTCTTCGTGGCGTTTTCTCTTGTCCGGCTTCTCTGCCTCGCTCTCCTGTCTCCTCCTCTTGTGCTCCCTCTCCCCGCCTCGCTCCTGCCTCTTCCTCTTGTGCTGGTACTCGCGGTACTCCCGGTCATAGCGCGCCGCCTGCCGGGGGTCGGAGAGCTTGTCCGCGGCGGCCTTGATCACCTTGAACCGCTCCGCCGACTCCACCACGTCGTCCGGGTTTTTGTCCGGGTGGTGAAGGAGGGCGAGCCGGCGGTAGGCTCTCTTCACTTCGTCGGGAGTGGCGTGGCGGCTCACGTTAAGGATCTCGTAGTAGTCTATGAAAGGCTGCATCTTCAGTCTATCTTTACCTTCCTCAGGTTCGTGATTGCAGGCACCCCGGCAATATTAAAGATGATTTTCTTTAATATTGGAACCCAGGGATGGGAGCTTGGAGTTGGGGAGGAGGACTGCAACCATGAACAACCACTATATCTTCACTACATGCACGCCGTGAGACTACCCCTATTTGTTCTCTCTCTCTCTCTCTCTCTCCCCTCTCCTCTCCTCTCCTCTCTCTCTCTCTCTCTCTCTCTCTCTCTCTCTCTCTCTCTCTCTCTCTCTCTCTCTCTCTCTCTCTCTCTCTCTCTCTCTCTCTCTCTCTCTCTCTCTCTCTCTCTCTCTCTCTCTCTCTCTCTCTCTCTCTCTCTCTCTCTCTCTCTCTCTCTCTCTCTCTCCTCTCTCTCTCTCCCCTCTCTCTCCTCTCTCTCTCTCTCTCTCTCTCTCTCTCTCTCTCTCTCTCTCTCTCTCTCCTCTCTCTCTCTCTCTCTCTCTCTCTCTCTCTCTCTCTCTCTCTCTCTCTCCTCTCTCTCTCTCCTCTCTCTCTCTCTCCTCTCTCTCTCTCTCTCCTCTCTCTCTCTCTCTCTCTCTCTCTCTCTCTCTCTCTCTCTCTCTCTCTCTCTCTCTCTCTCCTCTCTCTCTCTCCTCCTCTCTCAAGCCTTGCTAGAATCACTGCAGAGAAGGATGACCAAAATGATACAAGGGATGCGTCATTTCAGTTATGAGAAGAGATTGAAGCTATTAAATTTACACTCACTCGAGAGGCGTAGAGTAAAGGGTGATTCACACTGGCGTTTTTTCGGCATTTTTATCTGACGAGAAGGGGTCTGGGTCTCGGGCTGGTGTCATGATCGCAATAGGTTTTCAACAAAAATCACACACTGATCGCTCGGTCTTTCAAGAGACCGACTTCTCGTCAGATAAAAATGCCGAAAAAACGCCAGTGTGAATCAGCCTTAAGGAGAAATCTGATAGAAGTTTTAAAGTGGATAAAGGGATACAAAAAAGGAGATTTAGGAAAAGTATTTACAGCTAGTAAACAGAGTAGAACAAGAAGTAACGAATTCAAGCTGGAAAAGCGTAATTTGAAAAACAAATAGGGAAAAACTGGTTCACAAATAGGGTGGTAAATAATTGAAATGGCCTTAGGTGGGCAGTGCGGTGTCAATAGGGAGTTTTAAAGGGAGCCTAGATAGATTCATAGATGGGCACGAAAGGTGGCTGTAGATAGTGTTAAGTAACAGGAACTACCACGTGTAGGTCTCGCGGCCTTTTGTAGCTTCCTTATGTTCTTATGTTATTATTATTTGGTATTCTATATCATAATACATTACCGATTATCTGTGGCCATCACTGATGTCATGTGTCGTTATGTGCTAGGTAATTAAACAAATTTGTGTAATTGGATCAGGGGTGCTGTGGTCGTATGTACACACACACACACACACACACACACACACACACACACACACACACACACATACACACAACACACACACACACACACACACAGAACAGTCATCAGGATATTATTTATTTAATACACATGCAATCTCTTCAGTACACGTATATTTTTGACATCACAAAGGTAAAAAAAAAAATATATGCATGAACAGAATCGCCAGTGTTTCGTGCGAGTCCTTTGTGGCGCTGGCTGTAATCTCTTTTACTTGTTTCATGTAATTATATCCTAGTATATTCAATTTAATCATTCATCATGTATTCCATGCACTTATTGAGCGGTCCATTGCACATCATCCTCCCTGGCTTCCTCCTGCACTGCCGCCACAGCCAAACTCCCGCCATTGCACCGCTGAACACCCCGCCGCTATACTTCACGGGGACGATCAAACTTACACTTATAAATCGGTGCCAAATGTGCGTTCGGGAACCCTTAACCACTTGAGACCCAGAACGTAATTTCCATTGTAATTTGACTACCATTAGACGACTTCTAGTGCATATAAGCAATATTTTATAGATATGACCTGTTTAGTATCCTTGTCGACTAACTAATTTGGTATATTCAGTTACTTTTCGTAATATTTTGGCTAACAACAGACGATTTTATATAGCAAACGGAAAATCTGATCGTGAAGGGGTTAATACGACTAAAAGTCACACGCCTCACCTTCAATGAGTCGCGTCTTGAACACTAATTTTCGTTATCCATTCTGATTATTATTCCATCTGTTTCCTTGCCCATGGCCTGCTTTCATTATTTTGTGCAAAGAAAACTAAATTTTCCAATGTTTCTGTCTAAGGCCTCCGCATACAGGCTACTTTTCCCTCAACGGTGGCTGCTACATTTCCGCGACGCCTTTAACCCCTTCACGCCCAGATCTTTCCATTAATATATAAAATCGTTTGTTGTTAGCCATAATATTTTAATAACAATAGTAATCATAAAATGTTACTGATAATAATAATAAAAATAATAATGATAATGATAGTAATAATAATAATGATAATGAATACAACAATAACACTAAAAATACACTGTGCCGAGAGAGAGAGAGAGAGAGAGAGAGAGAGAGAGAGAGAGAGAGAGAGAGAGAGAGAGAGGAGAGAGAGAGAGAGAGAGAGAGAGAGAGAGGGGAGAGAAGAGAGAAAGAGAAAAGAGAGAGAGGAGAGAGAGAGAGAGAGAGAGAGAGAGAGAGCGAGAGCGAGAGAAGAGCGAGAGAGAGAAGAGAGCGAGAGAGGAGAGAGAGAGAGCGAGAGGAGAGAGAGAGAGGAGAGAGAGAGAGAGAGAGAGAGAGAGAAGAGGAGAGAGAGAGAGAGAGAGAGAGAGAGAGAGAGAGAGAGAGTGTTTCATTACATATTCAGTATATTATCTGGTTTTCATATACTTATTTGATGTTAACTTCATAGCAATCATGAATTTTTTTTTTTTCTCACCTTTTGATACCGTTAATGGCTTTAGGTCACGAGCAAATTGGTGTCCATTTTCTTCTTTTCTTTGGTGCAAAGTATGTCTTATGGTTAAATAATTCAATGCACTGGATTAAATTGCTTAATCTCTTTGTAATAGACAAGAAAGATACCAGCATAGAAGTAAACTACCATACACCATCAATCATCTAAGAAGGTTGTTACCCTCACTACTTCGGAATGGTAAATGAGTTGCAGCCTCTGAGAAACATTTATTTTTATTTTATTTACTGTATAAATTATATAGAATTCCTTAGGAAGCAAATTTATTTCAGTATCCTACGACACCGAGCATATCCGAAAAGGAAAAACACAGATACAATACAGTTCACACATATTCACTTATACTACATAGCCCCTTCCCCCACAGACGAATATATATATATATATATATATACACAAGGTTTCTCGCTTCCTCTGTTCTTTTTGGGTGCGCGCCCTGTGTTCTCTCTCCCGGCGCCCCGCCCTGGAGGCCCTGCTGGCGGCGAACACCGTCACCGCGTGGTGCTGTACGTGTGACCAGCGTCCAGACACACTCAGGCGAGACGGGGCTTTCTTCCCCTGGAAACACTCCCCAAGCTCGTCCTCAGCCTCAGCCTCCTCCACGCGGGGGGCGGTACGGGCACGGGAAAGTTGAACACGCCGTGCTCTGTCTCAGCCTCCGCCACAGGCCTGCCCTCCTGCAACACGGCAGCCCACCAACCCGGCGAGGCCTTGGGCTCCTGCGGTGCCGGGAGAATGCTGGGCCTCAGACGTCTGACGCCAGGCACGGGCTTCTCCACTGCCGTTGAGGCCTCAGCAGGCGACTCGAAGTCCTCTTCGAGGAAGTCCTCGAGGCAGTCCTCGAGACAGGCGAGGGTCCAGCTCTTGGGCGGCGGCGCCTCAGGCTGGGGTTGTGCCTCGGGAGTCTGCGGGACCTCCTCCAGGCCGCCAGCCTCTGCCTAACACTGTTCCTCGTCGCCAACTTTATTTTCTGCTTTTTCTTTTTTACTCAAAAAAGAAAAGAGGGGGAGGCGGTGGCAGAGTGGTTAGCGCCTGTAAGTGGCGTTCTCGGTGAGCTGAGTTCGATCCCCGAAGGCGTCCAAAATCCCCTGAAAATCTTTCTGCACCCACTGAGTCGCTTAACACTGATGAGGATGATGAGCATGATAATGACATCTAACTAGTTTTATGCAAATTTTGATTATATTTTAGTGAGTTGCAGGCGGCGTGACCTTCACACACCCACACCCACACCCACACACACAAACACACACCCACCCACACCCACATACACACGCACAACACACACGCACACACACACACACACACACACACACACACACACACACACACAAACACACACCCACATACACACGCAGAACAGATCAATAATAAGCCTTCATCGGAACCCAGTCTGATGTAACACACACGAGAAACAACCCCGTTAATTAAGACTAAAAAAATGAGACTACCCCCGTGCAGAGCCGTAGAAAGGTCCCTCCCTACCTATGGCTCTGCCCCCTGCAGCACACCGCGGCTCTGCACCACTCCCTCCCTGCTGAGATACTCCACGCCAGCACACCACTGCCATGCCCCAGGCCACCCTTACCCTGTGGCAACGCGCACCACTAACGGCGACCGAGGTGTTGCCCGGGGACGGAACACCGGGACGAGGCAGAGCGTGGTGGAGACTGACAAGGAGATCAGAAAAGCTTGAGTGAACGAGAATTCTACACAGGTGAGTGAGGTGTAAATATAAGTTGAGACTGTGATGATAGTCAGTATTGATGATGATGATGGTGATGATGAAATAACCAGCCAATTAGATTGATTTGATTCACTTTTGCACTTACAAATGCTCATTCAGACATTTTGGATGGCTTACTTCCATATATTGGGTGAATATCTTCAACGTCGTGCCTCAAATCGAGGAACAAGCAATAACTACAATAAATTTTTAATATATTCCATTAGTATCGTATTGATTATCAAACTATACTCGTTTATAGCTATGTACTATTTGGTAATCCAGAAATGTTAGGACATTATATAATATATATATATATATATATATATGACTAGTTAATCAAAAATCGTAGCAATTATATATATATATATATAATATTAGATATCACTATATATATTTATATATTATTATATATATATAATTATGAACACCCGCTTCAACACCAAAACTCAGTCATGCGCAGCATCACTCCCTGCCTCACGCCACGACCATTGTACGGCGCCGCCAGAGATTTTGGAAAGGGTTTTATGATTCATAATTGCCCAAGCCAAAACTGTTACTCTCCGAGAGCGTATCTATAGTTACTTCTCTCAAGAAAAACATATGTGGTCTTTAGGATATCAAATGCCCAACATTTTGATGTCATCCAAAAAACGTTAGAGACCTTATTTATGAAGGGGAAAAAATCTATATCTATTTATAAACTACTATATATATAAATGTATATATATAGTATATATATATATATATATATATATATATAAAATATATATATATATATATATATATATATATATATATATATATATATATATATATATATAATATACTTGAAATAGCATAAAGCAATACTGAATATTTTGATAAGTGTTAAAACAATACATGTCAAGAATAAGAATAGTCAGGAGTGTGATGGTAGGCCTGGGTGGGAGGCGAGACCCATCCACACGTCAAGATTCCGAGTCATCAGCTCAGCCATAAAGACGCTCTTAAGCGTCTTAGGCTCTTCAACCCTTCCTCTACGTTTTGTACTCACTCCGATCTGCCTCTCTTGCTGGGACCACCGGCCTCTTTCCTGCCGTGTCCACGCTTCCGTTTCTGTCTCTTGTTCCGCCCTCTGTCCTCCTCCTCTTCCTCCGCCTCGGAGTCCGTGGAGGTCCGCCACTCTGGCTCAGAGCCCGTGGCCGACGCCTCCTCCGCCTCATCGCCAGACACGCCGCCAAAGTCGGATTCCCAGGCGGAGGAAGAACCGTCGCTGCAGGAAGTCTCGTTCCCAGACTCCTCCTCGCACTCGTCGTCGAGGGACGCGTCGCTCTCGGACTCCCCGTCTGTGGAAGAGTCACTCGTCGCCTCGGACTCCTCGTCGGTGGAAGAGTCACTCGTCGCCTCGGACTGGGGCTCGAAGTCAGGGTCGTCGCTACGACAGAAAGGGTTGACTTCTTCCTCGGACTCTTCAGGCGGCGTCGACAGGTCGGACTCATCCTCGGACTCCGAGTCACTGGAGGAGCAAGGGCTGTCCTCGGTCTCGGCCTCGTAAGAAGAGTCAGAATCCTAGTCCTACGACCGCCGCTCACTCTCTTGTTCTTGCTCTGAATCGTCTTCAGAGCCAGTCTTCGCCTCGTCCGTCTCTGCCCCGGAAAGATCTTCTCCTCTCTTTCCTTTGTCTTGCCATCGCTTCCTTCTCGCGTATCTTTTTCTCCTTGCCTCTTCCTGCTTCCTTTTCATCTTCTCCTTCTCCTTGTTACTGTCTCTTCTCTATCTCTTTGCACGTCGCCAAAACTCGTCTTCACTGCTATCCTCGCCTTCATCCTCCTCGTCTTGGTGGCGTGTTCTCTTGTCTGGCTTCTCTGCCTCGCTCTCCTGTCTCCTCCTCTTGTGGTCCCTCTCCCCGCCTCGCTCCTGCCTCTTCCTCTTGTGCTGGTACTCGCGGTACTCCCGGTCATAGCGCGCCGCCTGCCGGGGGTCGGAGAGCGTGTCCGCGGCGGCCTTGATCACCTTGAACCGCTCCGCCGACTCCAGCACGTCGTCCGGGTTTTTGTCCGGGTGGTGAAGGAGGGCGAGCCGGCGGTAGGCTCTCTTCACTTCGTCGGGAGTGGCGTGGCGGCTCACGTTAAGGATCTCGTAGTAGTCTATGAAAGGCTGCATCTTCAGTCTATCTTTACCTTCCTCAGGTTCGTGATTGCAGGCACCCCGGCAATATTAAAGATGATTTTTTTTAATATTGGAACCCAGGGATGGGAGCTTGGAGTTGGGGAGCAGGACTGCAACCATGAACAACCACTATATCTTCACTACATGCACGCCGTGAGACTACCCCTATTTGTTCTCTCTCTCTCCTCCTCTCTCTCTCTCTCCTCTCCTCTCTTCTCCCCTCTCTCTCTCTCTCTCTCTCTTTCTCCCTCTCTCTCTCTCTCCTCTCTCTCTCTCTCTCTCTCTCTCTCTCTCTCCTCTTCTCTCTCCTCTCCTCTCTCCTCTCTCTCTCTCTCTCTCTCTCTCTCTCTCTCTCTCTCTCTCTCTCTCTCTCTCTCTCTCTCCTCTCTCTCTCTCTCTCTCTCTCTCTCTCTCTCTCTCTCTCTCTCTCTCTCTCTCTCTCTCCTCTCTCTCTCTCTCTCTCTCTCTCTCTCTCTCTCTCTCTCTCTCTCTCTCTCTCTCTCTCTCTCTCTCTCTCTCTCTCTCTCCTCTCTCTCTCTCTCTCTCTCCTCTCTCTCTCTCTCTCTCTCTCTCTCTCTCTCTCTCTCTCGGCACATGTATTTTAGTGTTATTGTTGTATTCATTATCATTATTTTTATTATTATCATTATCATTATTATTTCTATTATTATTATCAGTAACATATTATTATTACTATTGTTATTTATATTATTATGGCTAACAACAAACGATTTTATATATTAATGGAAAGGTCTGGGCGTGAAGGGGTTAAAGGCGTCGCGGAAATGTAGCAGCCACCGTTGAGGGAAAAGTAGCCTGTATGCGGAGGCCTTAGACAGAAACATTGGAAAATTTAGTTTTCTTTGCACAAAATAATGAAAGCAGGCCATGGGCAAGGAAACGGTGAGCTGAGTTCGATCCCCGAAGGCGACCAAAATCCCCGGAAAATCTTTCTGCACCCACTTAGTGGCTTAACACTGATGAAGATGATGATGATGATAATGACATCTAACTAGTTTTATGCAAATTTTGATTATATTTTAGTGCATGATGAATATTCTATAGCAATTCAATCATCAGAGCGCCTGTAAAAGACATGCGTTCCTATTATGCCGAAATAACAATCATAAACAAAACGTCTGTGCCGTTACTATCTCTATCGCCTCTCGTGGCTGTGTCATCGCGGCGGGGGGCGAGGCAGCCGCTGCTCCTTTGTGGCTGGCGGGGGAGCGTCGCCTGAGATTGGATGGTGCGATAACAGCCCACCGCATGACCGGCTTGCGGTGAGAGGTGCAGGCGGTGTGACCTTCACACACACACACACACACACACACACACACACACACACACATACACATACACACACACACACACATTTGGGCGGACGGGACTAATTTGCCCTTTGGATGCCTCGCTGGACCCTGTAAAAGGCTTTATATGCTCAATGCTGTGCTGACATTTTTCTGGATGATTTTTGTGATTTACGCTTTGATTTTAACCCGAGATCTTTTGATGCACAGATAGACTTGGACACGTACATACATACAAACACAAACGCACACACACACACACACACACACACACACACACACACACACACACACACACACACACACACACACACACACACACACACACACACACACACCACACACACACACACACACACACACACACACACACACACACACACACACACACACACACACACACACACACACACACACACACACACACACACACACACACACACACACACACACACACAACACACACACACACACACACACACACACCACACACACACACACACACACACACACACACACACACACACACCACACACACACACACACACACACACACACACACACACCACACACACACACACACACACACACACACACACACACCCACACACACACACAGACACATGCACACATACACACATACACACACACACGCACACACACACACACACACACACACACACACCAAGATAAGTAATTATTTGTGTCATATATATCATATAGCAGACAATTTTTTTTTTTTAAAGGACAAATGTTGTAAAAGAAACCAAGTAATCTTTAGTTATCGGCCTTCCATATTGATATATATTGGGTTTTTAAAACTTATTAAACATGCTACGTACAAAAAATTTGTTTGATCATTTGTTGTTTATATAAATATATCAATATTGGTCAATGGTCATCAAGGATAAGTATAAGTTTGTAAAACATAATGGAAATGAAATATAACCAATTATTTGGCGAACCTATGAGTGTAGCAAATCCTGTGTCATGTTACATGCGCACGTAGCAAGCACAAGTGACATGACACGAGCATCTTGTTCTCTTTATATTTGTTTTATGTAAGTGATAATGATAAACTAATTCAACGTAGTCATGGATCAATACATTTCTAAGGTTTTTTTATATTCTTGAGTATAATTACTTGTTCTCATGTCATGTGTACACGACGCTACTATTACATTAAGAGGGGATGCAGCAAACACTGATGCCAGTTACAGGTTTACTACAAACGCTGAAAGCTAAAGTAGGTAGAAGATTTAGTTTTCGAGATCATAATGTTTTTGAGTTTGCGACACAAATGAATTATCGTGTTCTATTTCATTGAAACTACAAAAGCAATTTCGCAAAATAAAACAAAGAATCCCAACTGGCATGAGAACGAACCTTGCAGTCTTTCATAATAATTTTCGATTGGGCAGCGGCAGGACTAATCGGGCGTCCGAGGTCATTTTCTCAACTTTTGGGCCATCAAAGTAATATGTGGCAGCTTTCAGGCGTCTGGCAGGTTAATCAGAAGCAGCTTTATCGCACGTTTGAAAAAATATTAAGGTGCTACATTTTCTCCTTATATTTTATTAAACCTAAGTGGCTATAATATCATATAATAAATATATTTTGTAGTTCTATATTTCAGTTTACTTTATTCAACATTTTTTCCCTTTATTTTGAAGTCATATTCCAAATATAATCTCGTTAGAGGAGATACAACGAATACCGGCAACCTGAGAGCTTAGAAAAACAAAAGGCTACAGAGGCATGATTAAAACCATCTGACAAATTTACTTGAGTAAGTGTAAATTTGTAGAGTTTATTTTCTGAGCAGACATGACCAAATAGCTCGTCAAAGAAGAAGAAGAAGAAACCTAAAGCCTTGGCAAAGATCAAAGAAAAAAAGACTCCTACAACAAGTTTCAAGAAGTTATAATTGACAGGATTTTGATATTTGAGTCTGTTTTCTCCCTCTGAAAGTTATGAAATCTTGCATCGTTCCAGAGGGAAAAAAAAATCACATCAGCCTCGCCTTTAGCAACAGGCATTGGAGATTTATGGATATACAAGTGTGAGACCCAATACCTTCCTATATACAATTCCTATGTATGGGTAAGCAATTGTGCCTCATAATGTCAGTAAGTGAAAGCCATTGTGCCTCATAATGTCAGTAAGTGAAAATCGTACATATATGAACATTTAATATCAGCTGAAAGTTACACATAAAAAAAGAACACATAGATTCAAAACAAAATAGTAGTAGTCGCAGAAGTCAACATAATGAAAATATAAGAATGACAAAATAATCAGTGAAATGTCAATGTCAGTGAAATAATCAATGAAATGGTAATGAAATGTCAAGGATTTCAGGTGCGCATTAAAGGTGATCAGAGATATTGCAGGGACGCTGTGCACTCCATCTGAATGAATAACGACTGCGTGATTAATAGCTTGCTGACGCAAGAAGACGACAGTCATAACTGCGAATTTATCAAAGCAGTTTATCATTCCTGTGAAGAGATAGCAGGGTCAAGCATTATCTTTCTCATGCCAAGCCCCTGAGTCGGTCCCCACCACCCCGCCATTGCTCATCCGCGATTCTCCTACACTTCCGTCAAACGTTGCCAATATTCATCGGTATTTTGAATCTCAATTTCCACAACACCAACCACGATTGTGGGATTACGAAGGATTCCAAGTAAATTGGATTTTCTAAAGGTATTTACCTTTCACTAATCTCTCTCTCTCTCTCTCTCTCTCTCTCTCTGTCTCTGTCTCTGTCTCTGTCTCTGTCTCTGTCTCTGTCTCTGTCTCTGTCTCTGTCTCTGTCTCTGTCTCTGTCTCTGTCTCTCTGTCTCTCTGTTCTTCTCTCTCTCTCCTCTCTCTCTCTCTCTCTCTTCTCTCTCTCTCCTCTCTCTCTCTCTCTCTCTCTCTCTCTCTCTCTCTCTCTCTCTCTCTTCAAGATACAAACTTTCCACAGGCTATGCACTTTTTGAAGATTTAGTTTCTTAAAGCGTCACGGCTATTGTAAACCACTGCGTTGAAGCGGATGTTCCCCTCAATACTAGCCATGCTTGGTCCAGGAACAGAGGAGTACAAGGCTCCGAAATGCCGAATGGAGAAAAACCTAAACTCGACTCTTGTCTGAATGTGAACGATACTTGTCTCTCTGTTTTGGTTGCTCCATAATACTGCGCAGAAAGGACATATAACAAGTTAAGTACTTGTTGACTGGTCAAGGTCGTCAGGAGTGTAGTGAACCAGAAGCGCCAAGTACAGAGGCGCCCCACTAAGGGGGTGTAGGAGATACGCTGTATCCTTGTAGGAAATATGTCAATACTCTCAAAACTGCAAAATTTGTAGGAGGGATTTGTGTAGGAATTGTGCTGGATACTGGTTTTGGTGTAGGAAATATGACAGCCTATGTATGTGTAGGATATGTGGCAGTACTCCAACTATTGTAGGTTTGTAGGAGATGTGACTACGCCCCCCCAGGACACCGGCGGAGGACAACACGAAAGGAAAAAAAATATCTTGCCTTTTAGGTTCCCAAAATATTTTTCTCCTCACGGTGGTGACGACGGTCCGTTAGAGCAATGTGTGTGGCAAGAGGCAAGGTCTAGTACGTTATTTGCCTGAGTGCGGTGCGTTGAGGACGCGGCGGCGGCAGGAGACAGTTTTGTGTGATGTGAATGAAGATATACCTGTGTGGGTACCTATGATAGTGCATGGAACTCAAGCAATTATGGAAATATCATATTGACACTAATGTGGATGGTAATGTATGGCTGGTAAGAATTAATAACATGTTTCTTAAGGCAACTTTTACTGGAAAACACGACAAGGTGATCATGAAATATGCATGAATTTATATTTTTTAGATATACCAAACAAGTTTAAATCATACGTTAGGGTGACATAAAAAAACTGTTGGCTAAGTTTTTGCCGTGATATCCCTCAGCGGCTACTCAAGGTGTAGCAGGTGTGTTCAAGCGGCACCAAAATCGACCAGTACCACCCACAAGGTAATTCATGCTACCAGGACACTTGTGCGGTGCCAGTGTTGTGATGTTACGCGGTGCATCAGTCTCTGTCACTACATTTTTATATGTCGATGTCTATGTGATTAACTTTACTATTTATTAGCCACTTGCAAGTAAAAAATAGGTTATCTATCTACGCGTATTTATCTATCTATACTTCTGAATGAATATGTGTGCGCATGTATTTTTTAGTTTTGTTGAGGAAGGGTGATACGCGTGCAAAACATGTTCGTACATCACGTATTTGTCCAAGTTGCAACTCGAGATGAACAAAAATATAGCAGAAAAGTGTGTGTGTGTGTGTGTGTGTGTGTGTGTGTGTGTGTGTGTGTGTGTGTGTGTGTGTGTGTGTGTGTGTGGTGTGTGTGTGTGTGTGTGTGTGTGTGTGTGTGTGTGTGTGTGTGTGTGTGTGTGTGTGTGTGTGTGTGTGTGTGTGTGTGTGTGTGTGTGTGTGTGTGTGTGTGTGTGTGTGTGTGTGTGTGTGTGTGTGTGTGTGTGTGTGTGTGTGTGTGTGTGTGTGTGTGTGTGTGTGTGTGTGTGTGTGTGTGTGTGTGTGTGTGTGTGTGTGTGTGTGTGTGTGTGTGTGTGTGTGTGTGTGTGTGTGTGTGTGTAATAGTAATAGTAATAGTAATAGTAAATTTATTGCCATAATTGTTACATCTATAAATTATATAAACAAACTTATATATACCATGTCTATTTACGGCATGGTCTGTCGAGCCAAGACTCTTTGACAGACGGAAATTTCTAATCTAAATTTGCAGTACACAGGCAACATTATTTTCTAAGAAATTATTTTGAATAGATAATGCAATCAAACTTTACAACTACAGTAAATAAGATTCCAATTATGTAAAAAACAAGCACCAAATCTCCAACACATGCATTCTTACAAGCGTTAACAATATAGAACATCCACACTGACTTGCGTATTGACACACACTTACATCGTTCGCCTAACATCCTGTATTCTGACAAGTAAACAAATAACTCTTATTTTCTTTTTAAATTGAAATAAATTACATGTAAATATTAATGTTTTTACATCAGTAGGAAGGGAATTCCACAGCTGAGGACCGTCACATACCACACTCTTGTTGTAGAGGGTTGTTCGAAATTGTGGACTCACTAGATTTATATTATTACCCCTCGTGTTATGAGAACTTTCAATAAATTTGAAAAGTTTGTTACCTGTATAGATATTCATGTTTTTAAAAATAAGCAACAATACAAAATATATTCTTATGAATTTGAAATTTAATATATTTAACTGAGAATAATTACGGCTGGTAGAATCAAATTTATCCATGAATAGAATAGATCTGATAATCTTATTTTGGGCTACTACTATTTTTTTCAAAAATGATGGCCATGTGCAACCCCATATGGAGACACAGTGTGTGTGTGTGTGTGTGTGTGTGTGTGTGTGTGTGTGTGTGTGTGTGTGTGTGTGTGTGTGTGTGTGTGTGTGTGTGTGTGTGTGTGTGTGTGTGTGTGTGTGTGTGTGTGGTGTGTGTGTGTGTGTGTGTGTGTGTGTGTGTGTGTGTGTGTGTGTGTGTGTGTGTGTGTGTGTTGTGGTGTGTGTGTGTGTGTGTGTGTGTGTGTGTGTGTGTGTGTGTTGTGTGTGTGGGTGTGGTGTGTGTGTGTGTGTGTGTGTGGGGTGTGTTTGGGGTGTGTGTGTGTGTGTGTGTGTGTGTGTGTGTGTGTGTGTGTGTGTGTGTGTGTGTGTGTGTGTGTGTGTGTGTGTGTGTGTGTGTGTGTGTGTGTGTGTGTGTGTGTGTGTGTGTGTGTGTGTGTGTGTGTGTGTGTGTGTGTGTGTGTGTGTGTGTGTGTGTGTGTGTGTGTGTGTGTGTGTGTGTGTGTGTGTGTGTGTGTGTGTGTGTGTGTGTGTGTGTGTGTGTGTTGTGTGTGTGTGTGTGTGTGTGTGTCAATGAGAGAGAAAGAGAGAGAGAGAGAGAGATAATGTGTGTTGAATGGAGTTGTTATATGCGATTGTAATACCCTAGCATTCTTGACTTCCTGAGGCGCTTCAAACAGGCTCTAATGAAAACGTAATTAGCGAGGCGTGTTCGTTGAGCATCACAATGGTCATTTGTGTCGTGTTTTCAGTAATTACAAATTTGTGAAGCAACTTTGGCGCGCAATCAGTGCATCGCATCTCGGTACAGCCCAGGGTAATACACACATATGCTTCATGTTCTATTTTTCTATATGTAAATAAGAAGTTAATAATTTAGTGTGTACAAACCCGACAGTTAATCATCTGTGTTTACATGTCCAGCTACTCTTGCTCGTCTGCTTTGCAGGCCAGGCATTTGTTTAATTCTCTATTTGAACAAGAAATTAACAGTATTCAAGCAGGCGTGTTGGTGTGTGTGAGTATGTGTGAATATGAAGGTAATAGGTAACAGTTGAAAATGTATATATATATATATATATATTAAATGAAATAACGTAAAACTAAATCAGTAATAAACACCACACTGAGGGTGAAAGTGAAGAGCGATGTGTTTCTTCCATGGTGTGGTGAGGCCAATCAATACTCAGCATTCCACTATGACCTCGGCAATCCCCACTTCAGGGCGGTCAAGGCTACATGTCAGCATGCCATGAGACGCAAACTGTCATGTGGGCAACATTCAAGAAACATCGTTCGTAAAACACTAATTGAAATATAACTTATGTACTGAATTTACACGCCTATGATTGTTACTGATTAAGACTTAATTACAAGACACCAATCCTAGCCTTGATGACTCATGAATACTGTATCTAATTTTGCATTAAGTTCAGCGATAAGAGAAAATTGGTTCAAGAGCAGGTTTTCATAAAGGATTTAATAACCTGACATTGCACGTAACAGCCATGCGGCCGATTTTTCAAACATGGACTTATATTAACCTAAGACTAAGACAGACATTTCAGTTTTTTAAGGGTTTTTAGTCTCAGATTGGTCGAAGACTAACAAAAATAACATTGGAATTGTTAGACACCCACGACCCTTTCCCACATCCAAGTCTAAGAATATTATATAACCCCCCGGAAAAATGTTTAAGAAACTGAAATGTCTGTCTAAGGCCATAGTTAGTCTTAGGTTAGCTTTAAGTCCATGTTTGAAAAATCGACCGATGGAGTGGAGGCAGTTAGGTTTGAGGGAGAAACAGTGTTATTGAGTAACATTAAAGGGTGCCAGTCTGACATTTCTGCGTTTGTGAATTTGTAATCATGGCTAATGAACACGAAAACCCTAAGCTTGGGGCATCGTTACAGTTCCCAGTGATACTTAAGCTTCATGGACTAAAAAGGTAGTCTTCTTTTCCGGGTAATGTTTGTCATTCCCTCCAGAAATGTTAGTTGGGAAGTGTGTATTCTGAAATGAGTTCTGCCGCTCGGGATTTCTAGACTAAAAAGAAAGAAACTCCCTACATACCTACGTGTAATATGTGTGTATTTCATGTGTACATTATTATGGTGGGTGTGCCTGCGTCTGTGGTGTCTGTGTATCAGTGTGGTTAGCTACATAAACTAAAATATTTATCTTTTGACATCTATTCATGTGTCTGATTTTCACGATGTTACCTGATGGGTGTGCGTGTTGTTGTTCAGCATATTTTTGATCACGCGCTAGACTCATGTCCCCCAGCTTCTACCCTTCTAGAAAGAACTTAGAATTAATAAAGACCGACCTCTCAGTGAAGCTCAGTGAAGCATTGTGTAGCATATGGGGAGGCGGTAGCAGAGTGGTTAGCGTCTCCGACTGGCGTTCTCGGTGGCCCGAGTTCGATCCCCGACAAAAGCCAAAACCTTTATGTACCGTCGAGTGGCCTAAGAACACCCACATGCCCTGCTCATTAACTCTACCTTGGATTGCGAGTGCATCAGAGGACACAGGGCGGCGGCATGAGCCTCTAATCACAGGCGTCACTATAAAAATCCTGCCTGCGCCACCACGGGCGAGGGCCAACCATCACAGCCCTCAAGGGAACCTCCAGAGCCTACCATCCGAGCCCTGTGTCACCACTGCCTACAAGCGCTATAGGCACAGACAAGTGCTTGTGGGCCCTTCGGACCCATGTATTGATGTTTGTAGTAGTATTATATATTAGAGAACATGTGATTGCAAACTCCAATCGTGTTGTTGCTGTCGTTGGTCACTGGGCAAAGTGCCTCGGGGTAGACCACGTTCCGTGTGATTCCAACCTTTGTGTTCCGTGTGATTCCAACTCTTTGTGTTCCGTGTGATTCCAACCCTTTGTGTTCCATGTGATTCCAACCCTTTGTGTTCCGTGTGATTCCAACCCTTTGTGTTCCGTGTGATTCCAACCAACCCTTTGTGTTCCGTGTGATTCCAACACACACACAGTCACAAACGCCCATGAGTATACTAAGTTTGTGTAATACGGCAAGACGTTACCGCAGAGTTTTTCCTGTAATCTAATACTCCTAAAGTGGTTTTAGCCCAAAACCCCCCTTCAAAATTATTCAATCGTTTTGGGACTAAGCCGCTTACCACCTACGATTTATTTGTGATTTGTTGAGCCTACTCTCATCAAAATTGAATTTAAAGTTTCGGCTACCCAAAACAGACAGACAGACAGACACACGGCTACTCCTATAGTATATTAGAAAAAATATTCAACCGTTGTGGGACTAAACCGCTTACCACCTACGATTTATTTGCGATTTTTTGAGCCTACTCTCATCAAAATTGAATTTACAGTTTCGGCTACCCAAAACAGACAGACAGACAGACACACAGACACACGGCTACTCCTATAGTATATTAGATGTAAAACATAAAAATAAAAAATAAAATAAAAGTAAAAAATGTATTCTGAAATTAAACCTGCCGCTCGGTATTCCTGGACTAATAAGGAAGAAAATCCCTACTTACCCTCATGTAGTATGTGTGTATTTCCTGTGTACATTGTTATGGTGGGTGTGCCTGCGTCTGTGTATCAGTGTGAGGTTAGTTACATATACTAATAGATTTCTCTTTTGACATCTATTCAGTGTCTGATTTTCACTATGTTATCTGATGGGTGTGCGTGTTAAGGCTGGTTCACACTGGGAAAATGTCAGCACTTTGTAGCGCCGGGAAGTCAGTGTTTAGCGGCCGAGTGCTAAGATTACGTTCACACACGCAATTCGTTCCGGGGAACAAATGTTGGTTTGTTGTTCCCGCGTCCCCGCCATCAACAGTGTTTACAGTGTACATTCAACCATGAATCGTCATGTTTTCCTTGATATCATCTAAATCAAATCCCACGTCCAACCTAATATAATCTGATTTAACCTAACAACCGTTTCAGGCTGTAGCTAAAACGGGAACTTTTCGGTATTATATGTATCGCCATTGCCATGGAAATTGGGATTCAAAGTAAGGATGAAAAGATCTACACGATGATGCAAGTTAAATTTGTAAATTTTTATCCCCAATACCGAAATTATACCAATAATTGGGGTGAGTGGGGAAGAGGGTGATGAAACTTCTGCGTTTGTTTGAATTTGGCGTGCGAAAATTCTCGACAACTCAGCAGATAAAGACCGATCGAGCGATGTAGGTTTTTTCGGCACACATAGGTTGAGATTGACCCTCCGGGGAGTCAATCTCAGCCTATGTTTGCCGACATTTGCTCAGTGTGAACCACCCTTTATTCAGCATATTACATTCACTTTATTCAGTCATTAGGTAATATTGATATCACTTGGTCATGTTCAAACAAGATGCAATGGAAGATTTTTGTGATAATTTTCCTCCCCTACTGCACTTACCAAGGCTGTCTTGACGCCCACTCAGACTAGCATCAAGTGACAGCTAATGCATATTTTTTTTACCTCTAACAACATGTACTCAACACAACACAACATGTACTAGTTAGATAAATGATTTGAAGCACAATTCAAAAACGCTTAGTTTATATTATTTAAGCATGGCCGTCAATTTTGGTGAAGCTTTAAATCCTCACGTGATGAGAACAGTGGACAGGGAGCTTCGTGCATCGCATCGACCCCTAAAGGTAGGTTCAAACAGTCTTGAAGATGTGGAGGACGGGAGCGGTCGGGAGGCTTTACCTCCCCGGCCACCCCATGACTGGCGTCTGAAGGTTGCGGCGTCGGAAGCAACTGGTTTCATGCAATTGGTTGCGTCGGTGTGCAGCTGCCTAAGTTGCACTTATTTCTTTTGCTCGGATTTCACGAGGAGTGAGATTCAGGCCTTCAGCTTAATGAAAAAGAATCATGCAGTGTTTTATCTCAAAATGGAACCTATACAGTGGAAGGACCCGTAGCCAATTTATATAAAAGGAAAACAAATGCGAACATCCCAAAGTCTATTAACAATCTATCATATAAGATAACTCCCTTCAGTATATATGTATGTCTAGCTTTACTTTTATCTACATGTCTATCTGTATATGCATTGCACAACACGAAGCACTAGATAAAAGAGAAAAATGACGAGAATAACGTTTGTGCAATGTACCTCTGTAGCTGGAGGGCGTGTACGGTACACTCCCTCCAGTGTTTATGCAATGTACCTCTGTAGCTGGAGGGCGTATACGGTACACTCCCTCCAGTGTTTATGCAATGTACCTCTGTAGCTGGAGGGCGTATACGGTACACTCCCTCCAGTGTTTGTGCAATGTACCTCTGTAGCTGGAGGGCGTATACGGTACACGCCCTCCAGTGTTTGTGCAATGTACCTCTGTAGCTGGAGGGCGTATACGGTACACGCCCTCCATGTTGTGCAATGTCCTTGTAGCGGAGCGATACGGTACACTCCCTCCAGTGCTTTGTGAATTTCTTTGGAGGTATACGTACACGCCTTCCAGTGTTTGTGCAAAGTACTCTGTACTGAGGCGTAACGTAAGACGCCCTCCATGTTTGTACAATGTCCCTGTAGCTGAGGCGTATACGGTACAGCCCTCCACTACAATGCATTCAAAACTTATTGTCGTCATTTATTTTTTGAATATTGTTTGTTGCAGACATAAAAAAGAATTGAAATGCTTGGCGCCTCTGTGTGAGGGCTACTAACCCTCAGTTTACCATGTATTGACTACATTAACTCCTCATGTTTAGCAAGTATCTGTGAGATACACATTCCATTGTGAATTTTACGATAACTCATTTGTATGTATCTGTAGTGATGCTATCAACTCGAGCTAGAGTTTGGCAATGTACTGTAGCGAGAGCGTATAAGAACAAAGTCCCATTCAAGACCTACTACTACATATACTCCATGTCGCTGATCGTAGAGAGAAGTAATACGTACAGCCCTTATGCTGCTCCCTTACTGTCCTCTGGTAGCGAGGGGTCGAACGCCTCGTTACGTGCAACGGGATGCACACGGCGGTTTTTTTTGAAGGGAACAGTGGCAGTGATATAAAGGCATTGTAGGGCGTGATGAAGATGGTGAGAGGAGGAAATAGCAGTAAAACGCTCATAGTTCCACGACGGTAGAGGGAGAGATAATCGTAGCCCTGTAGTGGGTATGCTTCGTTGAGAGATAAGTTACCAGAAAACTGAATGAGGGTGGGAAGTATTTGAATATGTTGTGCTAGGTTTGTATGAGGTGGTAGTTGTAGTTGATCAGTACACAACTCAGCAACGAACCTGTAATAAGGTTGCAAAAGGAGAAGAAAAAGAACTGTACAGGCCTTACTATAGAGAAAAAACGACAAGCCCTTTGCTGATCTTCTTCCCCTTACCGGGTTGCTCTTTCTGCGCCGGGTAGAAGGAAAGGGCTTATGGTCCATGGCGTAAGGCTCAAAGCGAGACAGCACGAACATTAACACTTAACTGATAGAAGTTGAAGGTATGATGAGTGGGTGGGAGCAGGGAGAATAGGAAAGAAACGTCACATCGAGGTTAAAAGACTAAAGTAGCTCACACTTATGGGTACTATTGAGTTCCAGAAATGAGGAGACGAGGGATGTAGGGTGCAAGAGAGAAGAAGAAAGAGAAGACGACAGAGTAGAAAAATAGAAGAAAAAAGTAGAGCCCTTGATGAACTCCCTAATAGAGGAGAGAAAGAGAGAGAAAAGTATGTAAGGTAAAGGAGAAGGTGTGGAAAGTACATTTTGATAGAAAGTGGGTTGATGAGTGGGTGGGAGGATGGGTGGAAGTGGATGGAAAGAGTAGGTATGGTAAGTGTTGGGTCTTAGTGTGTGTGGTGTATGGGAGGGAGTGGGTTGGTGGTGTGGTGGTGATGGTCGACCAAACGACTTTGAAGATTGGGACGAAGAGAAGGAGAGAGTAGGGAGAGAAGACACCCCGTTACGGCAAGAGATGAAAACTGACGAACATGAGACTCCGTTGGTACTGCTTTTGCTGCTTTTATTCAGGGTTTCTGTTATGCTCTTGGGTGAGATGTTGTTGTTTTGGCTGTGGTAAGGGGTGGGGACTTGTGTGTCAGTGACACACAAAACTCCAACGGGCAACAAGACAAGACAAGAAAGACACACACATGACGGCATCGTCCATGAAAAACTCCTCCACCACACTATGATACAAAATTTTTTGTTGCTTACAACTGAGGGTTCCCTTCAAACCTAAGACAATACATTATTTTGCCTACTCTTCGCGGCGACAATCCACACACCATTCACTTATGACCGCTACGTCACCACAAACTACACCTACAGAAACACTACAGACAGACACGACGACAAGGAATGTACAGTACACGAAAACAGAGCACACACACACGACTAACTCGTCACAACTCAACACTGGTGGACACAACATCACACGGAATGATATAAAAAAATATTTGCATGGTGCTAACGAACCCGTAACCAAGGACCAATTCTATTCATAGCAATGCTTTGCGGATTGTCAATAAACTTTTTTTTTCCTGAATATCACAACCACAAGAAGAAGAGACAAAGAGAATGTACGAGTGGAGGCAGAGAACAGAGAGGCACGTACCACCGACAACATCGCACTCACGTAGTTGGAAAAACACGAGTAATGAAGTGAGAAAAAAATATAGACATCGACTTGAGACGAACATCTTCTCAATCCAGACAAAAAGACGAAAGCCAAAAATGATTGGATATTGAAATAAATTTTAATTCTGAGATCAAAAAAAAAGAGAGAGTAGAGAGAGAGGAGAGAGCGGGAGCAGAGAGAGAGAGAGGGAGGAACTTCCACTAGAAATGGATTATTGGGAGATAAAATATGATCTTGAGAATTGAATTTATTCATCGTAATACTTGTAAAAATGTTTTCAAGTTTGGGGAATGAAGACTTGAGGCTGTGAGGATGATGGAATCTGAAAATGCTAATGTTTCTGTTTTCTTCTTCGTCAGGTGTGTGCGGGCGTGCAGGCGCGCGGCTCGTAGAAACATGTGGGAGCAGGTGCAACTGCTTCTCTGTTGTTGTTGTTGTTGTTGTTGTTGTTGTTGTTGTTGTTGTTGTTGTTGTTGTTGTTGTTTTGTTGTTGTTGATGCTTTGTCTCACTCGATTCAAACGTGCTTCAGCTTATTTTTCTGTTATTTTCTCCGCTATGTCTGTCTGTCTGTTTGCCTGTTTGGCTGTCTGTCGTCTCTCTTTCTTTTTCTGTCTCTCTTTCTTTTTCTGTCTCTCTCTTTCTTTTTCTGTCTCTTTCTTTCTTTTCTTTTTCTGTCTCTTTCTTTTTCTGTCTCTTCTTTTGTCCCTCTTTCTTTTTCTGTCCCTCTCTTCTTTTTCTGTCCCTCTCTTTCTTTTTCTGTCTCTTTTTCTGTCCCTCTCTTTCTTTTTCTGTCCCTCTTTCTTTTTCTGTCCCTCTCTTTCTTTTTCTGTCCCTCTCTTTCTTTTTCTATCCCTCTTTCTTTTTCTGTCCCTCTTTCTTTTATCTGTCTCTTTTTCTGTCCCTCTCTTCTTTTTGTCTTTTTCTGTCCCTCTCTTTCTTTTTCTGTCTCTTTTTCTGTCCCTCTCTTTCTTTTTCTGTCCCTCTCTTTCTTTTTCTGTCTCTTTTTCTGTCCCTCTCTTTCTTTTTCTGTCCCTCTCTTTCTTTTTCTGTCTCTTTTTCTGTCCCTCTCTTTCTTTTTCTGTCCCTCTCTTTCTTTTTCTGTCTCTTTTCTGTCCTCCTCTTTTCTGTTCCTCTCTTTCTTTTTCTGTTCTCTTTTTCGTCTCTCTTTCTTTTCTTTCCTCTCTTATTTTTCTGCTCTTTTCTGTCCTCTCTTCTCTTTCCTTCTCTCTTTTTTCGTCCTCTCTTTTTCGTTTCTCTCTCTCCTCCCTCTCTCTCTCTCTCTCTCTCTCTCTCTCTCTCTCTCTCTCTCTCTCTCTCTCTCTCTCTCTCTCTCTCTCTCTCACTTAATCATAATATACACAAATGGTCCACGTGAATACTTTTCTTTTTACATTATTTTCCTTCATAAATTTCACGCTTACTCACTGGGCTCACTTCCTCCAGGTTATGAGATCACATTTCCACGCCGCTGATTACGCGCCGTGCAGTGTTTCACGGGGCCGGACTGAGCTGTCCCGCGGAGGTGATCAAGGAAGTGAAAACCCCAACAATATAAAAATGACAGTAAAGAGACACCTCGCCATGTGTCTAAAACTTCACGAGTAGTTCATATCCCGTTGCTGAAAAGATATATGCTGAAGTATCAAATAACTCCCTGTGAATACTGTTTTAAGATACTGTAAACAAAGTAAATTGTAGGCTATATAGAGTCTGTTTCTAGCGCGTGTGTGACTCTGTGATTAGAAAAATATGGCTCTGTGGCTAAAAAGGAATATTTGCTAAAGTACTGAATAGCTCTTTGTGATTATACTGTTTTAAGAAGAGAAATCAAAGTTAGGTGTAGCCTGTAGTTTGTTTCTCGTGCGTGTGTGACTCTGTGGTTGTACTGGTGATAATTGGAAGCTTTGATGCGAATGGTGTACGATGTTGTGCCGAGAAACAGGAGACAGAAGCAGTAAGGCCACGGGCGGCGTCACAGTGGCCCCCAAGTGGTCCTCGGCGTCAGAGTCAACATGGTCTTGCCTGGGTCTTGCTGGTCCTGCTTTCACTCTTATCGACAGGTGAGGATAAATGATGAATATTGACGCTAGATTTGTTTCTTAAAGTGAGTTTAAAGACTGAATCAGAGCGCTGTATTTGTCTCTACAGGTGAGTTTCAATAATAAATGAGGACGCTGTACGCCTGTATTTTCATCTACAGGTGAGGATAATGAATGAATAAGGACACTGCATTTTTTTTTTTATCGGCGATGTGAAATTCCAGAAAAGTAACACTGTATGTAACCTTAGTATTATCCATTGCTTTAGGGAAGTCTAGAGGAGTCGATTACACGTAGTTTCCCAGATAGGCGGCGTTTACATTATGGAAAACATTTCCTTTCGTAAACAAAGATAGGCAAATTACTTCCCCATACAGTAGATATATTAGGTAGATAGATAAACTGTGAGACCGATAGATACGTATGAATTAAGTAATCTCTGAGACATGCACACAATAGTCACGCTACGTTGGATGAGATAGAGCTTATGTTTACATTTTCATTGACCTTGTAGACAGTATGGGTGAGGAGGATGACGATTCAGATTTTACGATGAGGAAGCCTGACAGGTTATATGGCACTGTAGGTAGTGTTATATTAGGGCACTGTGCCGTTGTCCCTCCCCCTCTAAGGACCACTGTAAAGGCCTTCCCCGTAGTAATATTTGTGTTTCCCACCACCACCACCACCATCACAACCACACCCACCACCATATCCACCACTTTTACATATTTTTTTCACACTCAGGTGCAGCTGTTACTAAAAAAAAAGTTGAGAGGAACCATGAAGCTTCGCATGTTACGTTCGTTTCAATACTCGGAAAGACCAACAACAACTATGACAGCAAAAATACAGCAGTTATCAGCTTTCCTGACTTGTTGTGGGTATATAGAAGACCGAGTGAATCAAAAAGTGTGTGTGTGTGTGTGTGTGTGTGTGTGTGTGTGTGTGTGTGTGTGTGTGTGTGTGTGTGTGTGTGTGTGTGTGTGTGTGTGTGGTGGTTTGTGTGTGTGTGTGTGTGTGTGTGCGGGTGTGCGTGTGTGTGTGTGTTGTGTGTTTGTGTGTGTGTTTGTGTGTGTTGTGTGTGTGCGTTGTGTGTGTGTGTTGGGGTGTGTGTGTGTGTGTGTGTGTGTGTTGTGTGTGTGTGTGTGTGTGTGTATGTGTGTGTGATGTGTGTGTGTGTGTATCATCTATTGTATTTACAGGCCTGTAGCAACGCTCGTATGCCCGTTCCATTCAATTATTTGATCATTCATCTTAGTGTTGTGTTGGCCGAAGTACCACCCCGAGAGGGGGGTCACATACCCCGGCTAACACCGGTACCCATTCATGCTGGGTGTGACAGGGCTCGGTTAAGAAGACCGCCGTTTGTCTTCGTCCGCCGGGGATCGAACCCTGGGACTTCTCGTTGTGAGCCGAGCGTGCTATCCGTACACTACGGAGTTCCCCAGGAGTGTGTGTGTTTGTGTGTGTGTTGTGTGTGTGTGTGTGTGTGTGTGTGTGTGTGTGTGGTGTGTGTGTGTGTGTGTGTGTGTGTGTGTGTGTGGGTGTGTGTGTGTGTGTGTTGTTGTGTGTGTGTGTGTGTGTGTGGTGTGTTGTGGTGTGTGTGTGTGTGTGTGGTGTGTGTGTGTGTGTGTGTGTTGTGTGTGTGTGTGTGTGTGTGTGTGTGTGTGTGTGTGTGTGTGTGTGTGTGTTGTTGGTGTTACGAAGAAATTACTCCTAATAATTATATATACACTACTACTACTAACTACTACTATACTACTACTACTACTACTACTACTACTACTACTACTATACTACTACTACTACTACTACTACTACTACTACTACTATACTACTACTACTACTACTACTACTACGACTAATAATTATGATAATGCCAACGCAAAAAATAATGACGGTAATATATAAACAGGAAATAAGAAAAATGCAACATCTTTTTCAAGCCTTAACTTAGTGGCTCACTATTACAGATGACTACCGGTCCGCCATCTTTGACTTTTGTTATGTATACTACCTCTGTGTCGTTTTGAAACTACATCCTCTGCCATGTCACGACGTTTTCACAATGTTTCCCATCCCGGATGTCAGCTACGCGTCGCCTCCTGTACATCACACAATTGATTTCATAACTTTTCCCTCAATCTTTCACCATGGAATCTGTTGTGTCAGTTTCTCATATTCCTTCCACATATTCCTCATATTCCTCCATATTCCTCATATTCCTCCACACATATTCTCATATTCCTCCACGCCACATCATCACCTTGTACCTCTATTCCAGCAAACTGTGTGTAGGTCATCCTCCTTTCCTAACTGAATCTTGGTCATCCTTCCTTAGGGGTTTCGGTGAAACTTTTGCTGTTGCCCTTGACATATCAAAAGCTTTTTATAGAGTCTGGCACAAATCTTTAATTTCCAAACTACTCTCATTCGGTTTCTATCATTCTCTCTGTAACTTCATCTTAAGTTTCCTTTCAAACTGTTCTATTGCAGCTACTGTAGACGGACATTGTTGTTCTCCTAAATCTATCAATAGTGGTGTTCCCCAGGGTTTTGTCCTATCACCCACTCTCTTTCTATTATTCATTAATTATCTTCTAAGTCTAACTCAAAGCCTATCCACTCCTACGCTTGATGATTCTACCTGCATTTTTCAACGTCTTATATTAGACGTCCAACTCAACAGGAACTAAGTGATTCATCGGAGGATGCACGAGCGCCTTAACTTCTGATCTTTCTATAATTTTGATTGGGGCAAAGCAAACTTGTTTTGTTCAATGCCTCAAAAACCCAATCTTTCCACCTATCTACTCGACAAAACCTACCAGATAACTATCCCCTCTTCTTCAATGACACTCAACGTCTCCTTTTTCTACAGTGGAACATTCTAGGACTATCCTTTACTAAAAATCTGAACTGGAAATCTCACATCTCATCTCATGCTAAAACAGCTTCTAAGAAGTTAGGTGTCCTGTGGGTCTGCGTCCTTTTTTTTCCCTCCCAATTGCTTGCTCTCTACAGGGCTTATCCGCAACCATGTATGGAGTATGTTCACTGTTTGGGAGGATCCACTCATACAGCTCTCCTAAACAGGGTAGAGTCAAAAGCTTTCGTCTCATCAACTCCCCTCGTCTGCTGACTGTCTTCAATCTTTAAATCACCGCCGCAATGTTGCTTCTCTTGCTCTCTTCTACCGTTATTTTCATGCTCACTGCTCTTCTGAACTTGCTAACTGCTGCCTCCCCACTCCCGCGCCTCGCTGCACAAGACTTTCTACTCATTCTCATCCCTATTCTGTCCATCTTCCTAATGCAAGAGTTAATCAGTATCTTTATCTTTCATCCCTTTCACTGGTAAACTCTGGAACTCTCTTCCTGTTTCTATTTTCCACTTCCTATGACTTAAATCTTTTCAAAAGAAGAGTAACAAGACACCTCCAGAACTAAATTGGCTCACCCCTCTTTTTTATATTATTCTCTCACTGTCTTCTTTATAGGGACTGGCAACTAAGCGGGCTTTGTGTTACCCATTTTTGTTGTGCTCTTGGCCAGTCCTTTGTGATGTAAAAAAAAAAAAAAAAAAAAAAAAAGTTTCTGTGCCTTCCTGTATGTAACCCGCTTCTGCCTCACTTTAGGACCAATTTGTGCTACCGTAGATAACACTATAGTCGCCACTCACTTGCCACTGCACTAATGTCACCAGGCACAATATATTACGAATTTTAACATCACTACTGATTTGTATGTGTCACTAAAGAGGCATGCACAGTAATGTATATTATGTACATCACACTACATGTCTTCAATGGGACATAAAAATACGTAGGGATGCTAAAATTCTTAATATATTGTGCCTGGCGACATTAGTGCAGTGGCGAGTGACTGGCGACTATAGTGTTATCTACGGTAGTGACTGTATTTATATAACTAGTTTCCAGTAAAGGTATTGTTTTCTGCAGTAGACGTGAAATGTCGATGCTTCAGTGACGTAAAAAAATAGTGCCACAATATATACTTTAGCTTTTATCTTCACAGGCACATTTCTATCCATTCATAACCTCATGATTCTTGCTGCAAAAATAATTATGTTCAAATAATAATAGTTCCATCTCAACCAACTTTGAATTATTGAAGATTTTCTCAGCACCTCCGCAGCCTCCACTTCCATACACTTCTTAATACATTCTGTATAACTTTTATGCGTCTTGCTCACACGCCAGCCCTAGATTCTGCATTTATATGTTGTTGTTTCCTCAGCAGACTTAATAACTATAAAGCAACAAATTAATCTCGTGCACTTTCTCAGAAACATATTCC
This sequence comes from Chionoecetes opilio, assembly GCA_016584305.1. NCBI lineage: Eukaryota > Metazoa > Arthropoda > Malacostraca > Decapoda > Majidae > Chionoecetes > Chionoecetes opilio. Next base: position 118,189 of record JACEEZ010001227.1, on the reverse strand, counting down.
ATGTTGGCCTCAGGTTCGCATCCTTAGCCTTGACATTCACTTGACATTCACTCAAATTATACATAAAATTTCTCACTTTCCTTCTTGTCTTATTTTACATACTATACAATTGGAAACTTGTTTTCATTCAGTCGATGTCTAGAATTTCATATGTCGGCAGTATCTGTTATATTTATATTATATATAATATATAATCCCAGAATAATTTCGCATTTAACCCCAAAAAACTCGTATGTAGATATATCTTAAATCTACTAAGACTATCTTCTTCCTGGCAAATGTGGAAGTCACCACTTTTCTAAAAAGAAGTTTTTCTGGTGTACCGAATATATTTCTTTACCGGCAATTCATTCACCTCTGTTTATAGAATTCCTTCTTATAGAGCAACAATACATGTGTATTTTGCATTTTGCCATTTTTCTGGTACGTTACTTCATCACTCATCTAATATCTTTAAATACTTCGGTGGAAATATTATCTCTCCGAGGTACTCCAGATATTGCTCATATTCAGGGGTGAGGGACGGCTTTCAATGCCTCCCTCTTTTCAATATCGTTAAGGCTCTAGCCTCACATTTCGCTCCATGTGCACTAAAGCAGCCCTGATTACTCCTCCTCTGTCATTATTATTTTTTATAAACCATTCATACATTCAGCTCAATATTTTTTTTCACTTAACCTTGCTCTTTACATTCACGTCTGAAAATTATCATCCCTTATACGTTTCACACACCGATAGCTTCTTTCCAAATCAAGTTCATATTTCATCATAATTACCAAATGCTTTCTTCCCCTCCTTAATCAACTCTCCTCTTCCCCTCGTGGACCTTCATCAGCCTTTCTCTTTCCCCTCGTAAACCTTCACCTTTATCTACCTTCTATGTTTCTCCCTTTTGTGAGTAGGGGTTGCATGTTTTCCTATGATGAGATGCTCCATTGCTTCATTCCACTGATGATAGAGACTTTTTCTTCTTCCATCACCATTCTTCCCCATGCGACACTCATCTCATCAAGCTTCTCATCATCATCTTATCATCCTCTCACTTCTTTCCTATGATTTTTCTCACCTTGCTACGTGCATATTTCATGATCAATTTACATCTAATTTAATTTTATCCAATTAATTTGCCAGCCTTTGTGAAATATTTTACTCTCTTTGAATTATTTTTTTCACAGGCACAAAAAAGGCGCGTCACATTGCAACTACCATAAAGTGTAATTAAAAACACCTTCCATATTACCTACTAATGAATGTGCTTCACCAATATGTCCGTTAACGTGAATCAGTCTTTTTTTTTATCTGTATCTGACACCTCCACTCATCCAACGTGTCAAAAACAACAATTACCACTGCTACTATTACAACTGATATTTTAAATACTAACTACAACCACAACCACTACTACTGCTATATATTTAGTTATGATAAAAATGAAAACAATAATAGCTTCGCACAGCAGCGTCAGTGTTACATGTCAAGTGTAGGAAGCGACCTGCCGCTTTGCCAGCCGAGGCCTGACACCTACATGTACCACGGCAAGGCGGCGGCCCAGCAAAGGCCCCGTGGGAGGAAGAGGAGGAAGAGAAGGAGGAAGAATAGTAAAATGACACGAGAATGGAAATTATAACAGGCCACAAGACGTTACAAGTACAAGTGAGAGCCTTTATGTCACTCTAACGTGTGAAATAATAAAATGATAGGAACATGGTGAGTTTTGCTGTTGTTGTTAAGGGAATGATATATTTGCAAGACTTTCGAAATAATTACTTGAAAATAATTTATTCAAACAAAGAAAAAAAAAATTGTAGTTTATACACTGAAAATTAATATTCCATGTAATTAATTGATTGGTTTAAGGAGAGCTCGGCGCCATAACTTATTGTGGGTCATAAAACAAACCCGTGACAAAACTGAACGTGCAAATAAATGTGCATCACGTCATGGTATTAGTTGGTTGTTCAAGAGATTCGAATAAAAAAAAATAAAAAAATAATATGGTTTCATCTGATGGCTATTTCGTTAAAAACACAACCTTTAGGATGAGTGTTAAGGCTGAATTAGGTACAAAATACAATGCCAATACAGAGGTTTACTGATATCAAAACATTGGCTCCATAAAGATGAAATTATTTATTCGATGAACAAAGAAAGTTAATACCCGCATGTGAGGTAAAGGTACGCAAAGCCCTGAATTACAAAACAAACTTAAGTACATTAATAAGATTTTCGGAGGTATGTTATTTTATATATTTTTCTTACCTATTTCAGAACTATCATCTAAATACGCATACTGCTAGCCCCAATTGTTTGTCATTTGTACATTTCCAAGGCAGACTCAATACACTGAGGCTGTACCATTGTTCTATAAATCGATGACTCAGCATTGACTCTCAACAGAAGTCATGCATTTTTTAAATATGATTGTTTCGAATTAT
>JACEEZ010001227.1:103254-105754 GCA_016584305.1 Chionoecetes opilio | reverse complement strand
GTTAGGGGTTGTGGAAGTTGGGGGTTGTGGAAGTTAGGGGTTGTGGAAGTTAGGGGTTGTGGAAGTTAGGGGTTGTGGAAGTTGGGGGTTGTGGAAGTTGGGAGTTGTGGAAGTTGGGGGTTGTGGAAGTTGGGGATTGTGGAAGTTGGGGGTTGTGAAAGTTAGGGGTTGTGGAAGTTGGGGGTTGTGGAAGTTGGGGGTTGTGGAAGTTGGGGGTTGTGGAAGTTGGGGGTTGTGGAAGTTAGGGGTTGTGGAAGTTGGAGGTTGTGGAAGTTAGGGGTTGTGGAAGTTAGGGGTTGTGGAAGTTGGGGGTTGTGGAAGTTAGGGGTTGTGGAAGTTGGGGGTTGTGGAAGTTGGGGGTTGTGGAAGTTAGGGGTTGTGAAAGTTGGGGGTTGTGGAAGTTATGGGTTGTGGAAGTTAGGGGTTGTGGAAGTTGGGGGTTGTGGAAGTTAGGGGTTGTGGAAGTTGGGGGTTGTGGAAGTTGGGGGTTGTGGAAGTTGGGGGTTGTGGATGTTGGGGGTTGTGGAAGTTGGGGGTTGTGGAAGTTGGGGGTTGGAGGGTTGGGGAAAGACTAGAAAGCTGTCTGTGAGGGAAGCATTGGGTTGGTTATTTGCTAAGTTATTACGTTTATTTACATCTCTTACAAAACTTGCATTCGCGTTACATACAACCTGAATATAAACTTGCATTACAAACTTATACTAATCTTAAATCTATACAAGGTTGGGTTAGGTTGGGTTAGGGACGGTAGAAGTAAAGGAGGATGTGGATAGATTATGGGAAAACCTGGGAGACTTGTGGGTATTGGAGGCAAGAAGGAGGTGAAGGATGAGCTAAATTGAGGAAGTCAACCACGGGATCACTGTGAGTAACGAGGACGAAAAGAAAAGAAGAAGTTGTAAGGTAATGGAAAACTTAATGAGATTCAAGTTTATGATGTAATTTCCCGACAGAGCCAGGCTGGTTCAATATTCTTTTTACCTTGAATTTATTGAAGCAAGAGAGAGAGAGAGAGAGAGAGAGAGAGAGAGAGAGAGAGAGAGAGAGAGAGAGAGAGAGAGAGAGAGAGAGAGAGAGAGAGAGAGAGAGAGAGAGAGAGAGAGAGAGAGAGAGAGAGAGAGATTGGGAGAGAAAGAAAAAGAGAGATTTATTTGATATAATTTGCTTTCATAATCCGTATTCTGATTAAACTGTACCACTTGGCTCGTTCTGTCCATCATCTAAATCCAGCTTTTTCTTTCTCCCTTTTGCCTGCGTTACGCCGACACATATTCACACACATACACACACACACACACACACACACACACACACACACACACACACACACACACACACACACACACACACACACACACACACACAGACAGGTACACACTACTACATGATTAATAGAGATATTAATGTCAAATGCGAACTATGAAAAGCACTAATAACTTATTGCTTTCATGTTCATGGATAATTTATGGCCACTTAATGACTGGGGATATCATCAGCTATTTATGCAATTTCGACGCTAATCTGGCGAGCTGCTTTTCGATACGATGGTAGAATATTGCTTTTTTATCTTTTATTCTACTGTAATAATAGATTCCATGGCGACGACACACACACACACACACACACACACACACACACACACACACACACACACACACACACACACACACACACACACACACACACACACACACACACACACACACACACACACATACATACACATACATACATACATGCATATTTATTTCCTTTTTTTCTTTTCTTTTTTCTTACTTTTTTCGATTCATGTTACTAATATTATATAATGGATGTGTTCCTTGCCTCCACCTTATTACATTGGTCGAGTCACGTCCCTCCCTGCCCACCACCGCCTACCGCTGCTGGTGAGGGTAATGACTTTCGATTGACTATTGATAACTTTTAAGCTAAACCAAAACTTAGGCAGAGTAAAGTTTTTAAAGTAATTAGCCATAAAGTCAATATTTTTTCTCCTCTCTCTCTCTCTCTCTCTCTCTCTCTCTCTCTCTCTCTCTCTCTCTCTCTCTCTCTCTCTCTCTCTCTCTCTCTCTCTCTCTCTCTCTCTCTCTCTCTCTCTCTCTCTCTCTCTCTCTCTCTCTCTCTCTCTCTCTCTCTCTCTCATCTTGTACACTTTGTATCCATGGCACGGGACGCAATACTTTCATGACGTCCTCCTGTGCGCATGTGGTGTGAATATTGCGAGCAAATAACAAAATTAAACAAGTATAGCTAAATAGGTGTCTGTCGCAACAACCTACAATATTATGTCTTTCTCCATAACAATGATTCCACTGATCTTGCAACTTACATACCAGCTCTTCAGTTTTCCCGCTTTATAAACACAACCTTATGAATCTCTATTATATTGTGAGGTTTTTGTTCGATAATTATCACGCCTGAGAACCGTAAACAATTATCTACTTCTAAAATAGGAAAGTAACATGTATTAGTGACAAATATGTAAGTCACTAAATGTTAT
>JACEEZ010001227.1:93254-98254 GCA_016584305.1 Chionoecetes opilio | reverse complement strand
CTCTCTCTCTCTCTCTCTCTCTCTCTCTCTCTCTCTCTCTTCCCCAAAGTTCCATGGTTTGCCTCGACACACGAAGGCCACACATTTGCCTCTCAATCTCCATGTCTGTTCCTTCCCAAACGAGGAAGTGCAATAAAGCTTAACCTGCGGCTCACTGTCTCCTCAAATATTGTCTTTTTCATTATAATCTTCTCATCATTTCCCGGAAGAAGAGAATCAGTGCGGTCTTTACTTATGGATGATGAGGTCTGGGTATGAGAATAAATCCTGACATGAAGTATTATATTTCATAGTTTCGTGTACCATTTCCATGAATTGTTATATAAAAGTTAAATATTTGTGTTTGATGTGACAATATTAAGGTTGTTTGTTCTATTTTTTCCCTTCTCGTGCACAGACTCGTGACTCTGGGATGTATGAGTGTCAGATCTCCACCACGCCGCCGCTCTCCCACTTCGTACGCCTGAACGTTGTCAGTAAGTGTGCCTTTCTCTCTCTTCTAGGAACCCACGCCTGATAAGAGTATAGGGTACAATGTCATGCTCTGATGCCTTGGTTTCAATGGGAATGTGCAGTGTAGGTTCATGTGTATCATTGAAATCGGTGGCTAGAATACAAATCTATATCTGTCAAATCATTAATCAGTACTTAAGTTAACCCCTTGTCTTGTTATTGTTGCTTTTTTTGTCTGTATGCCTCCGGGCGATACTAAAATCATTATTATTATTATTATTATTATTATTATTATATCATTTTCGTCAAAGATGCACATTAATAGCATACTCATGAATCTACGTCATCGTGTAGCCACACCAGGCGCTCTATAAAACAGCTCCTTATCTTACATGTCATCTACATACCCCGAGACATATTTTCCATTTTTTGTGTGGTTGTAATGTAATCTAGGGCAGAAGTTTCTACAAGCGGGCAGCCTCAGTACCTCCTCCCTCCTCGACTTCCCAATGTCTTGACCTTGAGGTACCAATGTTGATTTCTCGTTTAATTTGAGGGAGCTATGAAAAAAAAAATACTGCATTAAAAAAGTAATTCCTCAGTGAATTAAGCGTGGCGAAGCTGTTCACTTGATCGCGTGGTGGTACATGCTGAGAAATTCCTGTTTGTCTTACCATTGATTTATTGACATATAACGAGGAGCGGAAAGAAGTCATCAAGGGTGGTAAATGCTTATGTGCATGGGCTCAGGCGGCATAGTAGCTACGTACGTCGCACAAGTACGTATGCGGTGTGTGTACGGTGTGTGCGTCACGACCACGTATAATAGTTGTTGGGCACGACTGTTTTGTCAACGTGATAACAGCATTACAACAATATGATTACTTTGGTAAGACTTTACAAAAGATATTATAAGTAGGAGTGAGGAAAATAAGTATTATGTACGACAGACTCTTCACACAAATACACACCCACATCCACCCACACCCACACAGTCCACACACACACACACCACACACACACACACACACACACACACACACACAAACACACACACACATACGCACACACATACACACACGCACACACACACACAGAATTGGATTTTGACAGCTTAAAAACTTTTGTTGAATATAAAGTGCGCCCAAGTATTTTATTTTCAAATTCATCTTTCTGTCGTTCTATCAATTCTCTGTATATATATATATATTTATATATATATTATATATATATATATATATATATATATATATATATATATATATATATATATATATATATATATATATATATATATATATATATATATATATATAGTTCTCAATCTTTAGCACTTTCATATGAGCACCACAGGCACAAAAGTGTATCTAACCTACGTACGTACAAAGAAAACAAATGTGGACCGAAAGGGAACCAGTCACTACTTGTTAAGCATAAGAAAAGAAAAGTCAAGATTAGGTAAATACAACTGAATTAGGTAAATACAACTAAATGCATGTGTTCGTTTCTTTTGTGCTTCAGAGCCGTACACACACATCCTTGGGGGCCCAGACATGCACATCAACACGGGCTCCACCATCAACCTGACCTGCCTGGTGGAGTACAGCCCAGAGCCGCCAGACTTCATCTACTGGAACCACAACAACAAGGTAGCTGATCCCCACCCTCCCCCACCCTCCCCGGCCGTCCATTCCTTCCTTCACTTTAGCCACTTTCCCTCCACTCCTTGCTCCTGCGTATACATCTTTGCCTCTGCTCTTTTTTCCTTCTGTTGCCATCTGCTTTAGTCTCTCTCTCTCTCTCTCTCTCTCTCTCTCTCTCTCTCTCTCTCTCTCTCTCTCCTCTCTCTCTCTCTCTCTCTCTCTCTCATCTCTCTCTCTCTCTCTCTCTCTCTCTTCTCTCTCTCTCTCTCTCTCTCTCTCTCTCTCTCTCTCTCTCTCTCTCTCTCTCTCTCTCTCTCTCTCTCTCTCGGGACATTACCTGGAAAAAGCCTTACTCAGCAACATACTCTTGTGACTAAAAACACGCACACACACCAAAAAAAAACTCTCTCTTCCTTTCCATTCCTTTACATCCTTTATTTCATTCCCTTTACCCTATACACAGTCAGTTACGTATTATGAATTATCCATCTGTCCACCCTACATCCTCTCTCCATCGTAATGCCTCGGCGGTGTTCCCTCCTCCGCCATTCCATTACCCACAACACGAGGATAAAAGAACCTAACACGTGATTAGCATTTCTTTCTCGATGTGATTCTTCGTCAGGGACTCGAGAAAAACCAGCGTGCCATACCGAGAGCAAGCCATTTGGGAGGCAGAGGCAAGTGACCGGAGATGTATAACAACGTTAGTTTGGATGAAAGAAAGGGATAAACAGATACAACTAGGGGGCGGGCACTCAGTAGAGCGCATACCTCCGCCCGAATATTTCATCAATTGGTTGCCATGGCAACAGCTGTCAATAGATTTCATCCAAAATTAAATCAGTTCTTCCTTATACCAAATAAACTTGGTATACCGAGTTTGGCCCAAATCTATTTGTAACTTTTCGAGAACTCCTGTACACTAACAAACAGACAGACAGACAGACAGATCGGGGTGAAAACATAACCCCTCCAACTTCGTTGGCGGAGATAATTACATTTTTAGGTGTGATTCACGTGTTTCTGAAATTCATAAAGTGTTAAAGAGACCACACAAAGACTAGGTGCATCTTTTGTCCTTCATCCTTTTATTCACTCATGCTTCTTTTCATTGAAGTTTTTTCTGGTTAGCAGTGTAAGGAGTTATGAAAACAGTTTAATAATTTCTAGTTAGGAATTGTAACTCAACAGGTCACACAGATGACTCTAATTTACTCCTTCCTCTCTTACTACTAGATAAACGTATCAATTTTTCTGTTATGTTTCTTTTTACCATGGATATGTATTTATAAAAACAATTAGAGAAAGTTTTTGTTATCCATGCCTCCTTCACTTTATCCCATCCTTCACGACCTCTTCCTCTTCAACTTTACCCAAGGACCTGCAGATGCCCTCGGGTATGAGAAGTTAAAAAGAAGACGTTTCTTTTCGGCCTTCTATTCCTCTCTCGGGAAACGATGCCTCTATGCAGGATGGAAGAAACAAAGGCAATGTCCTAAACACTGGATGCACATAGGACAGGAAGACTAGTGCAAACACGTGACTACTAAGATAACAAGGGTTTGGTGTGGGAGAAATTCACTAGTTTACCTCATTACGTACATTCCCATAGTATCAAAGTAATACACGTTTATGTTGGAAAAAACGCAAAACGAATCTCTGTAAGCATGCAAGATTAACCCCTTCACGCCCAGATCTTTCCTTTGCTATATAAAATGGTCTGTTGTTAGCCATAAAATAAGGAAGAGTCACTGAATATACCACAGTAGTTAGTGGACAAGGATACTAAACAGGTCATAGCTATAAAACATTGCTTATAGTCACTAAACGTCGTCTAATGGTACACAAATTACAATGGAAATTACGTTGTGGGCCTCAAGGGGTTAAGAATAAAACACAACTTCAAGATATCCGATAGTGCAACCTCTCTGATAGAAGAAAATCGGTAAACCTTTAATGTTGAAGTCTTGGGAAATAGCACTGCACAGACTGCTTGTTTTGTGGCTCTCAGCTTTTCCAAGAGCAGCCACGCGGTAAGCATGCTGAGGTTTTCGTACCACTGAGGAAAGATACAATACCGAAGCAAGCAAAGGGTAAAGATGAAATGAGTACTGGGTGTGATTTTATGTGTTTTGTATGTGTGTGTGTGTGTGTGTGTGTGTGTGTGTGTGTGTGTGTGTGTGTGTGCGTGTGTGTGTGTGTGTGTGTATATATATATATATGTATGTGTGTGTGTGTGTGTGTGTGTGTGTGTGTGTGTGTGTGTGTGTGTATATATGTGTGTGTGTGTGTGTGTGTGTGTGTGTGTGTGTGTGTGTGTGTGTGTGTGTGTGTGTGTGTGTGTGTGTGTGTGTGTGTGTGTGTGTGTGTGTGTGTGTGTGTGTGTGTGTGTGTGTGTGCGTCAGTAATGGGCAGCCGGAACGGAATTTTTTTGTCATCAAACTAAGCTTAAAAAAAGTCAGCAAATATCAATATGGGAAATAAAACAGTTTTAGTGCCAAAAGCAAAGCAGAATTGAAATGACTTCGAATAAAAGTTGTGTCCCTTTTGATAATATTTTTGTTTTGTTTATTGGTTCGTTAATCAATAAACAAAATGTTGCAAGATATTTTTCAATGAAGGGAATAAGCTGCATAGTTTTAGTGTCAAAATCACGTTGTGTTCGATGCACAAATGCGGCAAAGCCCGACACACGCCCTGGACAATTGCCTTTTTTTTTTGTAACCAAAGTGAATGCGGTCATTTATACATTTCCGCCGATCCTGTGCTGTATCCATGTGCGCGGCTGCGCTCTTTGATTACATGCAATACTGAAAATGGCCAGACGAGGCCTCAATATATTCAGTATCACCCGACTCCACTAAACGGGTGTTACTCCACTAAACGGGTGTTATTGGGGAT
>JACEEZ010001227.1:85754-88254 GCA_016584305.1 Chionoecetes opilio | reverse complement strand
TCCCTCCTTCCCTCCCTCCCTCCCCCCTCCCTCCAAAGTGACTCTGAGAGGAATCTTCATGAGAGCCAATACTGAGTGAGTGAGCTGGTGACTGCGAAAGAATATGCACGTACACACACACACACACACACACACACACACTCACAAACACACACATACACACACACACACTGACACACACACACACACATACATACACACGCATTTTGTAATCTACCATCAGTTCACCCTCTTTCTTTTCTTTCAGCTGGTGTCCATTTGTTTAATTGAGTCTCTCTCTCTCTCTCTCTCTCCTCTCTCTCTCTCTCTCTCTCTCTCTCTCTCTCTTCTCTCTCTCTCTCTCTCTCTCTCTCTCTCTCTCTCTCTCTCTCTCTCTCCTCATCTACTCCTACACACGTCTCCACTATCCAACCTTAGGGTATCTTTTCCTCTTTCCATCATCATATCACTCCCCTGACAAACACAGCGTCCGTCAAGTGAGAAAGTAAAAATAGAGGAGAGTAGAGAAATGTAAGAGAAGAGAAAGAGAGAGAGACACAGATACTAGCTATTAAGTTATGCAACGACGAGGCAGTAGATGAGAAGATGAGAGAGAGAGTGAGAGAGAGAGAGAGAGAGAGAGAGAGAGAGAGAGAGAGAGAGAGAGAGAGAGAGAGAGAGAGAGGGAGAGAGGAGAGAGAGAGAGAGAGAGAAGAGAGAGGAGAGAGAGAGAGAGAGAGAGAGAGAGAGAGAGAGAGAGAGAGAGAGAGAGAGAGAGAGAGGGGTGTGGATAGTTGCCAGGGAATAAAATTAGGAGGGGAGGGAAGTGCTAAAAAATCTACCCTCGCACTACCAAACATTATCTGGGTCCTCACATAGATTTTTTCCCACTTGTAGCTTTTTGTGAACTCATCTTTCCCCTTGTTCCCTTCCTAGTTATGGTTCTTTAAACTCAAGCTAATCTCTTTTCCTTTCTCATCAACAACTCTCTCTCTTTCTTTCTCTCATTCTCCTACACATCAGCTCTTTTCGATATCAGGTTTGCCACTATATTCTGCATCTTTTCCTTCGTTCCTTTGTTTTTACTCTTATACCTTTTTTCCTACATGTTCCTTCCTTTTGTTTCTACCAGTGCTTCATAATCTCTCTCTCTCTCTCTCTCTCTCTCTCTCTCTCTTCTCTCTCTCTCTCTCTCCTCTCTTCTCCTCTCTCTTTCTCTCTCTCTCCTTTCATTTTCTCTTTACCTTTCCTCCACATTTTGTCCTGTCCCATTCTTTCCCCAGTCCAAAACAGTCCCCCCGTCCAAAACAGTCCCCCCGTCCAAAACAGTCCCCCGTCCAAAACAGTCCCCCGTCAAAAACAGTCCCCCATCCAAAACAGTCCCCCGTCCAAAACAGTCCCCCGTCCAAAACAGTCCCCCATCCAAAACAGTCCCCCCCGTCCAAAACAGTCCCCCCGTCCAAAACAGTCCCCCGTCCAAAACAGTCCCCCCGTCCAAAACAGTCCCCCATCCAAAACAGTCCCCCATCCAAAACAGTCCCCGTCCAAAACAGTCCCCCATCCAAAACAGTCCCCCGTCCAAAACAGTCCTCCCGTCCAAAACGTCCCCCGTCCAAAACAGTCCCCCGTCCAAAACAGTCCCCCGTCCAAAACAGTCCCCGTCCAAAACAGTCCCGTCCAAAACAGTCCCCCCGTCCAAAACAGTCCCCCGTCCAAAACAGTCCCCCCGTCCAAAACAGTCCCCCGTCCAAACAGTCCCCGTCCAAACAGTCCCCCGTCCAAAACAGTCCCCCCGTCCAAAACAGTCCCCCGTCCAAAACAGTCCCCAGTCCAAAACAGTCCCCCCGTTCAAAACAGTCCCCCCGTCCAAAACAGTCCCCCTTTCCCTGACCACGGACTCCCTTTCTTTCCCTTCTACACAACACAAGTTCACCTATCCCGCCTTACTGCTAACCCTCCTTAAGGTGCCTAATGAGTGTTGGGTCACTCATAAACTGCTGGCTCGAGGTGGTGGGCCGCGGCAACAGGTTCTTGGCTGGTAAGTTAGGTGAAGGGCAGGCTGCAAGGTGAGTTTAGGGTGTTTACGTATACAGTTTTACGACGCGTTTTTTGGGTTGGTTACGTGTTCATATATTTTGAGGGGGTCCATTGAAGGTATGAGGTGCAAAGAAGGAATGTTTTAGTCTTTGGAGAGGGTTGAATTTTGCTTTTTTGTTGTGTGTGTGAAAGTAACGGCTTTTTTCCCTCTTTCTCTCTCCCTCTTTTTTTTTTTCTCTCTCTCTCTCTCTCTCTCTCTCTCTCTCTCTCTCTCTCTCTCTCTCTCTCTCTCTCTTCTCTCTCTCTCTCTCTCTCTCTCTCTCTCTCTCTCTCTCTCTCTCTCTCTCTCTCTCTCTCTCTCTCTCTCTCTCTCTCTATCAACACATACACACACTGTAATTAACTCTCGCTCAGTAATAACTCGTAGGAGAAAAGTCAAAGGGAAAAATAGGAAGTAATTATCACGGAACAAAAGCTAACGAGA
>JACEEZ010001227.1:63254-83254 GCA_016584305.1 Chionoecetes opilio | reverse complement strand
GGCAAGGCCGAGCTGGCTTCAATGCACACAGCCGCTCTGGCCCTAAATCACCATAAAGCCAGGAGGATATGAAGGCTCGGTGCAATGCTAGGGTCAGCCTCGTATACTAAGGCTCCTACGTCCCGGCCTAATGCTGTCTTCCATGTAGTCATTCCGGCCGTAGCTTTCTTTCTGGCCTTTTTTTATTTACATGAAAAATAACTGGCCACGGTAAAAAAAATAAAGAAGTAACAAAAGACCCGCTAGTTGGCAGTCCCCATAAAGAAGACAATAAGATAATAAAAAAAGGGGAGTAGATATATTTAGTTCCGGAGGTGTTGAAACTTGAGAGTAAGAAGAAGAGGAGAGAAAAAAGCTGTGCAGAAGATTTCATGATGCGCGTAAAAGAAATCCTGAAGTAAAGCACCGCCATAAACACAAGAGTATCTGCTTCCGCCATTAACGGCAATAGGTGAAGGCTGTTACGTAGTAAAGGCAGGCTCCCCCCCCCCACCCCACACACACACATACACATACACACACACACACAGAAGACACATGAATAATATTAACTTCGTATAGCTAGCAAACTTGGTCTCTGCGGAGAGCATGTGACAGTCTGGGAGACTACGGGAAGGCAACAGAGCAGCTGGCTGAAGGAAGACACACGTCAGATCACCGCCCGCCGCTACAGCCTCAACCTTCCCTTCCCTTCCCTTCCCTTCCCTATTTCCCTTTCCTCCCTCCATCACCCTCTCATCACACGAGCGACAGGTCAATCTCACTTCTTCTCTCCCCCACACCCTTGCCCCGTCCCTCCCTCCGCCAGGTGAAGCAGCACAGAGTCAACGCCGAGGTTACTCCAGGAAATTGTGATATGGAGTGAAAGAGGAAAGACGGAACGAGGACGAGAAGACGAGGTCTTTCTTCTCTCCCTCAGGGCTGCCATATAATATTGATGGCGAAGGGCTGCCGTAAATGTGAAATGTTTGCTCCGTGTCATTCAAAATGGAGGAGACGGTCGCACAAAGTATTGTTAAACGTCGAGGGTTGTCTTTTTACCGACCCCCGATATAGACCTTGCGGTTCCCGGCATCTGCCCACCTTTATAGAGGCTTTTAAGTTTCATATCTATCTATCTATCTATCTTTATATATATATATATATATATATATATATATATATATATATATATATATATATATATATATATATATATATATATATATATATTTATAATATTATATATATGTTATACTGGAACACAGTTTTGTCCTGTTATCGTTGCAGATTTTTCTAAAAGGTGTGCGCTGGAATGGTACATTACATCCCTGAGGCCGGTGGTACGGGTACAGCCAACATGTTCAACACCTCACCGACATGTCAGTCAAAATGAGCGTTGTTGGACATCTGGATGATTTATAAAACAAGCACTGGCGGTATGTCAAGGCATATCTTGCCATTGGTACGTACTTTGTCGCTTTTATTGAAGAACAACTACTTTCTGTGATATAAACACTGTGATTACGATATCGCTGATGTGCCTGGATTATTGTTTGTTCTCATCATTCTATATAGATGGGAAATTACGTATTTGGCCTCATGAATGCTTTACGAAATGTGCTGAGCGCCACGGGGAGGGCTGCGCCGTAATTCAAGGGTTCTTGGCATTAATGCGAGCTATGAAATTATTATCATTATCATCGTTCATCGAAATGCGTTACTAATGGAAGCTGAATACAATGGTTACTAATATTAATAATTTCCCAGCTGAAATTAATGTAAGCAATTGTAATAACTTTTTTTTATATCTAATATTTTCGAAACGATTAGGTGAAAGGGACAAAGTATGACCAATGGTACAAAAGGACAGGCAACACAGGTGACAGCTAGAATGAAGTGAGATTCTCGGAATGCTTGGAGAGAAGAGAACAAGGCGATTTTGATCAAAGCAAGTCTGGCTCATTACATGGACATTATCTGTGGTCAGGCTCAGTAATGAAATCAGGCAGCACTCAATGAATGTTTAGAGTTCACTAATAACAAACAGTACAAGGTTAAGGAGACCATCAGCCGCTGCTTCAATCCACGCAACACATTTATTACTGTCTGGTGTAAGTATACTGAATACGTGCATTTCGAGGACACCATCAACAAAGGAAGCTAAAAGGTGGAGCCAGTCAAGAGTAGGAACATCCTGGGAGAATATAACCCTCCCAGAGCACCAACTAAGACTGCCACACAATCCTGGCAAATGTGAGTGACTACAATCGGATTTACCCATAATAGAGCGCAGGTTCGGTGTCAGTCGCTGCTCACTCAATAAAACTCTTGATAGATACCGAGAAGCGGATCAGTTAATTAAGCACTCACTAAGCTTCTAGGTATTCTCCTTTTTTTAATCTCCTTTATCTCTTCTTCTTCTTAGTTATCATTATTATTATTATTATTATTAGCGTTATTAATCATATTATCCTTATTATCACCATTATAAGTAAGCACGAGTGAAGTTGTCAAGAGTAAGGGAGTAATAAAATTCGAAAGAATCCTGGCACATAAAAGCGTAAGAAAAATACCAGATTATTTGTGCAGAAAAAAAAGAAAATATTTCAAATCCTTATGAATATTCTCTCTCTCTCTCTCTCTCTCTCTCTCTCTCTCTCTCTCTCTCTCTCTCTCTCTCTCTCTCTCTCTCTCTCTCTCTCTCTCTCTCTCTCTCTCTCTCTCTCTCTCTCTCTCTCTCTCTCTCTCTCTCTCTCTCTCGCTCTCTCTCTCTCCACGTAAACATTTGGACTTAACCTCCTGAAATACACATGGTTTATGTCCAAAAATTTGCATACTGTATGAGCCATAACAAAATACGAAGAAATACATAAAGTAACAAACAGCTAAATAAAGAAAGAATCAGTTAACAAATTAAAAACTTCCTTCTTTCCCGACCACCAGTACAAAGGGAGCTTCGCGGTGACGTTATAGCAAGTTTACCTTCATTGTTGGTCTGAACGTGCCACTTGTGTCCTCCTAAGTGTGTGTTTCTCGTAAAGTGTGGATTGTCCCGGCAGCGTTTAAGGTATTATTGCAAATGTGTAGGTCTGGAATTTCACCTGAGGGAGGGAAGGCGGCTCACGTGTTTAACATTAAGAAGGGAGGGAAGAGTTATGAGGTTGATGCCTTTGAGCTAGTGGAGATTAAAAAGGCTCGGCGGCCCACGTAAGGGAGTGAGGCTTCTTGGATTTACGCTCCTTGAGACCCAGAACATAAGAACATAAGAAAGTAAGAAAGCTACAAGAAGCCGTGAGACCTACACGAGGTAGTTCCTGTTACTTAACTCTATCTATATCCACCTCTCTTCTCCATCCATGAATTTATCCACTCTTTTTAAAGACCCCAATAGACTCCGCATTGACCAACGTAATTTCCATTGTAATTTGGCTACCATTAGACACTTTTTAGTGAATATAAGAAATATTTTATAGATTTAACTTGTTTAGTATCTTTGACGATTAACTCATTTGGTATATTCAGTCACTTTTCGTAATTTTATGCCTAACAACAGATGATTTTATATAGCAAAGGAAAGATATGGGCGTGAAGGGGTTAAGCCACTAGAAGATCAAGGCGCGCGTGCTGCTGAGACAGTATCTTGGGAAGCGTTTGTGTCTTTTATGCCGTGAGAGCAGGAAGTTAATCAACAATACTGTCAAGAGAGAAATAATTATAGTCTGCAAACACATAGCAAAACGACACTGGCAAAAAGAACGATGAAGACAAATGATACTGACATAATTGTTGTGTAAAGGGAACGTAAGACAAGGACGTGAAATAGAAAAAAAGACAGATGCACGAAGGAACAAGAGAAGCCGGCGGGACCCTCAAGATACTGTTAAATAAGAAATGGCTTAAAGGGCAAGATTGCATAGGAGAGGAAATTCCAGGGATAGTGAAGGATATTATTTTTATCTTGTTTAGCATCATACGACCTTCCTCTTTCTGCTTACATAGTGTTGTGCAAAACATGGGACAACAATAAAACTAGTATACAAGGCAAGGCCCCAGAATAGCTAAAACAGCATTACTTCACATGCACCTTCCTCCAGCTGCAAGAATACCGGGATGAACAGACCACCACGCCCCTGGTGGTGACACTCGGCACTCCCTGCGTCACCATGACGATGAAGGGAGGGGGAAGGGATGCTACCACCATCTTCACCTCCATTACTACTACTATAATACATATGTGTTATCCTAAACATCATTGCCAACATTACTAACATTATCATTATTATACACAATAAGTAAATCTAGGTAAAGGATGAAATATAGAGTAACACCTCTCCCCCCCATCCTTCCCTCACTTCTGCAAGCAGTCCTCGGATAAGAGTGAGAAAAAGACATCACATATCTACCATGTGAAAGGCAAGGAAATATAAATTTTATGGCAGAAAAGAGAAAGGTGGAGGAGCAGAAGAGGAGGAAAGAGAAGGAGGAAAAACATTAGAGCTTTTGACATTTTATGTGAGTTGAAATACTTGTGCTTAACAAAAATGAAAAAGTATGAAAAAAGAAAAATTATAGGCTTATCGAAATATGAATTCTATATGTAGTCTAATATGAACAAAGCAGAAATAAAAAACGGAGACACTTGTTTCTGAAGGTTCCAGTTACCGGCGAAATGAGACAATTACCTTCACAGTGTGCGAGCAGCGGCGCACCCCGGCTGTGTGGCGTGAGGGGTGAAGGGTGCAGGGTGCAGGGTGAAGGGTGCAGGGTGAGGGGTGCAGGGTGCAGGGTGAAGGGTGAGGGGTGCAGGGTGAAGGGCGAAGGGTGCAGGGTGCAGGGTAAAGGGTGCAGGGTGAAGGGCGAAGGGTGCAGGGTAAAGGGTGCAGGGTGAAGGGCGAAGGGTGCAGGGTAAAGGTGCAGGGTGAAGGGCGAAGGGTGCAGGGTAAAGGGTGCAGGGTGCAGGGTGAAGGGTGAGGGGTGCAGGGTGAAGGGCGAAGGGTGCAGGGTGCAGGGTAAAGGGTGCAGGGTGAAGGGCGAAGGGTGCAGGGTAAAGGGTGCAGGGTGCAGGTGAAGGGTGAGGGGTGCAGGTGAAGGGCGAAGGGGAGGTGATGGGTAAGATGAGGGCGGGAAGTGATGAATGGTGCTGTAAAGGGCAGATTGCAGGGTGAGGGAAATTCCAGGTAGTGAAGGAATGTTAGTAAGGTGCTGTTTGCAGGTATATGCGACGCTTCTCTTCGCATTAAAGGTGTGCAAACATGGGACAACAATAACTAGTGTAAAGGCAAGGCGTAAGGAAGTCAGTCATAAACAGCTTGCATGGTCCATGCAACTGTCCTCCAGCTGCAGAATCCGGGAATGAACGGACCAGCAGGCCTGGTGGTGACACTCGGCAATCCCAGTGACGGTCACAGTGACGATGAAAGGGAGGGGAAGGGATGTCCACATTTGCGTCATTATATAAGTTACAGTAATAGGGTTATCCTAACATCATTGCACATTCTAACATATCATTATTATAACAGTAGTACAGTCTAGGGTGAAAGGTGAGGGTAGTAGGAGTACACGGTCCCCCCCATCATTCCCTACGTCTGAAGGCAGTCCGGTAGCAGTGAGAAAAAGGATGCAGGTAGTTAAGGGTGACAAGGGCAAGGATATAAGATTCTATGGGCAGTAGAAAGGGATAAGGTGAGGATGCAGGAAGAGGAGGAAGTAGGAGTGAGGGAAACATAGGCTTGACATGTTATGGTGAGTTGAAAGTATGGTGCTGCAGAAAATGCAAGTATGAAAAAAGAGTAAAGGTGATCAGGGTGCTCATCGAATATGAATTTGATAGTAGTCGTCAATAGAAGAAGTGCAGAAATAAAACGGGAGGACTGTTTCGAAGGTTCAGGTTACGGGTGAAGAGACAAGGCTCAGTGTGCGGACACGGCGCCCGGGTGGTGGCGTGAGGGTGAAGGGTGCAGGGTGCAGGGTGAAGGGTGCAGGGTGAGGGTGCAGGGTACAGGGTGAAGGGTGAGGGGTGCAGGGTGAAGGGGAAGGGTGCAGGGTGCAGGGTAAAGGGTGCGGCAGGGTGAAGGGCAGGAAGGGTGCAGGGTAAAGGGTGCAGGGTGCAGGGTGAAGGGTGAGGGGTGCAGGGTGCAGGGTGCAGGGTGCAGGGTGAAGGGTGAAGGGTGAAGGGTGCAGGGTGAAGGGCGAAGGGTGTGCAGGGTGCAGGGTAAGGGTGCAGGGTGAAGGGTAGGGTGAGGTGGGTGCAGGGTGAAGGGGCGGAAGGGTGCAGGGTGCAGGGTAAAGGGTGCAGGGTGCAAGGTGCGGTGAGGGTGAGGGTGAGGTGCGAGGGTGCAGGGTGAAGGGTGAAGGCAGGTGGTGCAGGGTGAAGGGTGAGGGTGCAGGGGGTGCAGGGTGCAGGGTGAAGGGTGAGGGGTGCAGGGTGAAGGGCGAAGGGTGCAGGGTGCAGGGTGAAGGGTGCAGGGCGAAGGGTGCAGGGTAAAGGGTGCAGGGTGCAGGGTGAAGGGTGAGGGGTGCAGGTGCGGGTAGTGCGGAGTGCAGGGTGCAGGGTCGTCAGGGTGAAGGGTGAGGGTGAAGGGTGCAGGGTGCAAGGGTGAAGGGTGAGGGTTGCAGGGTGCAGGGTGCAGGGTGAAGGGTGAGGGTTGCAGGGTGCAGGGTGAAGGGTGAAGGGTGAGGGTTGCAGGGTGCAGGGTGCAGGGTGAAGGGTGCAGGGTGAAGGGTGAGGGGTGCAGGGTGCAGGGTGAAGGGTGAATGGTGCAGGGTGAAGGGTGAAGGGTGCAGGGAGGCGCCACTAACGCGTGCATGGGCAAGGCTGGGAAGAATTAACTGCTGTAATCTGGATAATGCAACTGTGCTACCCTTATACCGGAAAAGGGATGTCACGTGCGCATAATTCTGCCAATGTATAAAGACTACACGCGCGCACACACCACAACACACAGACAGATGTGTGTGTACACCGCCACAATGGTCAATTTGATAGCGTGCTGGCCTGCCATTTTGTGGTAGCCTGTTCGAATCTTCGTGCTCCCGGGGATTTTTCACTGACAAATTCGGCCGGTTACTCTCCCCCTTGAGCAAAGGGATGGGGATGTGTGAGGTCCCAGCATTGCCCAAAGACCGGTAATAATGAGCTCCAAGCTCGCACCGGGAGGGTGAAACTGCCGATCGCGAGTCCGACTCGCGTGGACAAGACCATGGGTGAATAACACACTTATACGTATATGAATGCCCGTAAGCCGGTAGTACGCACTCTTCCACTCCCCCAACACAGAAACACAAACACACGCAGCATTTATAATTCTTCACTGAAAAACTAAACCCAATTAATTTTTCGGACTTTTAGAAGCACGTTAATTATCTGACGTGGAGAAATTAACCCTTTTACCTCCCGCGGCGCCTTGCTCGGTGCCGGGACGGAAGGGATCCAGGCAGCGTCTATCTTAATTAAGTAGCACTGCAATCACCTCAAGGAGCCCCTAAAGTAGCATACCATGGTCATCAAAACTCTATTTTTTCACCAGTGTCCTAAACACAAGGCTGTCGTTGGGTCATCAGTCGTTAGTGTCTCACAAACCAGCCTCCAAGAAAGTTAAAACTACCTCATTATATTATGATACACAAGCAGTCTTAATTTACCCAGGAAAGTTTTGTTCATTATGAACAAACACATTAAATTATATCACACATAACAGATTATAAAATTAGTTAGTGTCCAAACTTTTTATTACGTTTATTGCAGTGGCGACGTCGTGATAGTTATTACTCGCTCAGGCTGGCACACTAGGAGGGGTGGGGAGGGTGGGTGGCCAAGAAGAACGCTCAGGCTGGCACTCTAGGAAAGGAGGGGAGGGTGGGTGGCCAAGAAGAACGATAAAAATACATCCATGCATTTCCCATTAATTAACTGTCTTGGTTGCGTGTCTTGAATTTAAGGGAGACACGGCGCATCACAAGCACCTCACCACCATGCACCATACAGAGTAACATCAGACCGCGCCACTACGTAAGCATTGTGCCGCCAAACACTATGGTTCCGCCAAGCACACGTTGTGAAAAAACACTTTTAAGGAACCTCAAGGCTTCTCGGACACAGTGCGTAGGTAAAACACTACACCGCCCTGGACCTCGACTTGCTCCGCGGAATTATATCTTCATCCTCTACCACTCAAAGCCGTAGGGGAGAGCGGGGCAGGTTGCATGGAGGGTAGGTTGCATCATTGCCTCTAACTCGCATGAACTTTTTTTATTATTATTATTGTTGTAGTTGTAGTAGTAGTTTATTGTAGTAGTAGTAGTAGTAGTAGTAGTAGTATTAAGACGATGTACGTGTGATAACATGCGAATTAGAGGCAATGATGCAACCTACCTCGATGCAACCTGCCCCGCTCTCCCCTATTAACGTTTATAATGTCTTTGCTACCACTTAGAGCTCCAACGACAGCGACGGTGATTTTACGTATTACACACTATGTATTTTTTTTGGTTATGGGCAATGAAGGTGTTGGTGTTGCGCCTTTACCTCTCAGTATACTAACAATAAGAAAGTATACGAGAATATTCCAGTTTTCTAACAAACTATGTCAAATAATGAACTTAAGTATTGTATTAGAGGGATGGAATAAGTGAAGCATCGGATCAAACCATCTTGTTCATTATAGCAATATCATTTATATAAAATTGAACTGGTAAAATAATCATAACTGCAATATAGAACTAAGTCAAAATCTTCAAATATACATTCTTCACAATAGCAATGTAATACATGAGTAACCAATGATGCTTGAGGGAGTAAACCAATTCATAATAAGATATACATTTCATATCATATTTAGATGACCATTCTTCTTTAATGAATATATTATTTTCCTTACGAACGTGTTAGCATACATAACTGAAATCACAACTCGCATGTGATCTCATCGGGATTATATTTTTATGTAAATGGTTATGTTCTTTATTTTCTTTTTCAACCATAGGGGACTGGCCTAGAGCAGAAAAATAGTCAAAAAGAGCCAGCTTATTGCCAATATTCGCATGGCGGATGAAGGGATCGACCAGATTAGTTTCGGAGGCGTCTTGACACTCCTCTTTTAAGAACAAAGATTCCAAAAGTAATGAGGTAACTTTAATTGACTTGTTAAATTCTTACATCGAATATAAACTTGGTTAGAAGTACAAAACAAACTAGGAAAAAAAAAGACAAATGTCACTCGAGCGAAAAAGAAAGAAAAAAGCTAATGTTCGAAAAGACTGAAGGTTATTCGACTCAGTTCATGAACATTTCGAGCATTTGATTGGGAGAGTTTCCTTGGCCTGTCATATATCTACACTGTAACTATGAGTAGAGAGTTCCATGTCCCTAAAGCACCTAACTGCCTCGCGTATCCTCACTGTTTCGGCCATGAGCATTCGGAGAGTTATTCGACTTATATGTAAATTGAACAAGCTACAGTCTCAAAACATATAGCTACAGTCTCCATGGCGAGTTATATCGAGAATATGAAGACATCCTCTCACTTTTCCTTTCATCCTTGGCTAGTAGTCTTCGATTGAACACTATCTCTGCTTAAATCACGGCAGTATGAAAACAATATTTAATTATTCGTCACTGTTAAGACTTTTTACTTTCATTCGTTTTTCTTTACCCGCTTTCACGTGCGTTCCTTTCTCTCTCCTGTCCTGCTCTCCCCTTCCAACAAATCCTCAACTTTCCACCTCCGGGACGAAAACCAGCGAACAGCAAATTACTCGCAACGCGTCTAAGTTTTATGCAATTAACTGCAGCCAAAGTTCTCCAGCCTCTTGACTTTAGAAAACTGTGAAACAAGTTTGCCGAAATAAAGCGGCTACCAACTACTACGTGCTGCGCCAGACTTGTGCAGGACAGGTGGAGAGGAGACCAGAAAAGTGCTAGACAGTAGGACAGGGAGGCAGACTAAAAGACAGAAAAGTGCTAGACAGTAGGACAGGGAGGCAGACGGCAAGACAGAAAAGTGCTAGACAGTAGGACAGGGAGGCAGACAAGACAGAAAAGTGGGTGGGTAGACGGGTTACGTGGACGGGTGGAAAAAACGTCCTGTGGATAAGATGAGTGGTGGACAGGTGGGTGGGTGGATAGGGTAGTGGACCATAAAGTGCAGGAGTAAGCGGATTACTCTGATAATGATGATGGTTGTCATGGGCAGGGCCGAGTGAGGAGGAGGCAAGACAAACGCAGGTGTAGCTGTCAGCGTGTGCGAGCCATAACTCACGGTTTATTTTCTCAAGGTATGGAGTAAACACTAATATGAACCATGAAGCCCTAAACTGAATCCCCGAACACAATGACAAACAAAGCTTCGAACTGAAGCATCAAACCATTACATCTCCCTTCTCAATTTTAAAAGAAGTACATAAAACATTCAATAAAGTCATATGCCTACGACTAAGAAATCAAAATACTTTAGGTTTGAAGCTCAAAATATAGCGAACACAAAATCTATCTTGAAACTCGAATCCCCTTAAAACATGCAATGCAAAGGTTTAAACATAAGTGAACCATAGATAAAAATTAATACTGTAGACGTTCTGGAGGGCGGCTGATACGACCCGAGCGTGTCCTTACAGGGTCAGGACGGATCATCTGGGCGGTGCGGCGTAAAGGCATCGCTTCCCTCCGCCACGCGGGAGGCGTGTGCATCCTGTCCTCTGTTGCCGTTTCGCCGTCACTCGTCTCGGGTGGATTGACTTCCCTTGCAGGCTTTGGTTGTACGATGTATGATGCAGGGGTGTGATGCTTATCTACGACTGTAGCGGGCTGCCACTCGTTTGCTCTCGCATTACGGACCAATACAGGATCCCCAACATCGAACGCCCGTACAGGCGTATGACGTTGAAAGCGCGCGTTAAAGTTGAGTCGTTGTTGTTCCCGGCGCCGCTCGAGCTGCTCACGGTGGTTCGGCTGCCCACCACAGGCGCGCCGCGGAAGGGTGTCCACCTTCCTCCCGAGCAGCATCT
Source organism: Chionoecetes opilio (assembly GCA_016584305.1). Taxonomy (NCBI): domain Eukaryota; kingdom Metazoa; phylum Arthropoda; class Malacostraca; order Decapoda; family Majidae; genus Chionoecetes; species Chionoecetes opilio. Next base: position 72,271 of record JACEEZ010001227.1, on the reverse strand, counting down.
CGGCAGGTGATGGCAGGTGTGCGTCCAAGGGCGTGCTTCTAAGCGAGCGTAATCCTCTGTAAAATGCGTCGTTGCCATTACTTCTTTTTAATAAATCTTTCACGATCCGTACCTGACGTTCAGCGATGCCGTTGCTCTGTGGGTGTAGCGGCGAGGATGTGGTGTGCCGGAACTCAAATCTTGCGGCAAAGTTGGCAAACTCACGGCTGTCAAATTGCGGTCCGTTGTCTGAGTAGAGGGTTATTGGCGAGCCATGTTCTGCGAATAGCTGCATCAGTATTTCTATTACGTCGCGGCTGGTCGTCCCTGTCAATTTATATACAAATACATAGGAGGAATAATGATCAACTACAAGAATATAATTATGACTGTTGTAGTAAAACAGGTCTGTACTGACATCTTGCCACGGCCCCTGGGGTACTGGATGCTGGTGATCCGGCGTTAGCTCCATGCAGTCGTTTGCTGGGCGGGTGAACTGGCAGGGTTGGCAGGCGTTTACTTTACTCTCGATGTAGTTACGCATCCCGGGCCAATACACTGCGTCCTTGGCACGGAGTTCCATTTTCACGCGCCCCTGGTGACCATCATGGAGCTTATCGATGTACCACGCACGTAGTAGCTTCGGTATGACGGCCGCGTTCCCCTTCAGTATGACGCCGTCATCCATCACCAACGAGTCCCTAACACTCCAGTAGTCGCGTATCTGTGGGTTCAACTGGCACCGCCAATCCGGCCATCCATCCACAATAATGCGTCGCACCAGTGATAGTACCTAGTCACTTGCTGTTGCGCGCCGTAGCTCCTCTAGTCGCTCCGGTGAGAAGTGAAGAAGGTCGACACGCACTTCCTTGTTCATCGGGACGGGCACCCCACGGTCGGCAGGGAGGCGTGAAAGTGCGTCCGAAGCGAGCATCATACGGCCTGGCTTGTACCGCACGGTGACATCGTATTCCAAGAGCCGTAGTAGCATGCGCTGCAACCGAGCTGGGGCACTATTTAATGACTTTTGGGTGACCATTTAAAGGGGTTTATGGTCCGTTGTCACAGTGAATGGCCGACCGTATAGGTAGGTGCGAAATCGCTCACATCCGAAGACGACCGCCAGCATCTCACGTTCTATATTTGCGTATCGTTGTTCCGTCTCTGTGAGGCTTCTAGATGCGTAGCACACCGGCCGCCCATCCTGCTGCAAAACGGCACCGATAGAGATACTCTATGCGTCCACCTCGACGTTAACAGGTAACTCTGGGCGGTAATGAAACAGTGTTGTCTCAGCTGATATGGTGCTTTTTAACATTTCGGAAGTCAGACTGATGCTCGTGAGACCATTGGTAGATTGCATCTTCTTTGAGCAGTTGCCGCAGACGATGTGTTAAGTCTGAGAATCGTGGGATGTAACTTGAAACGTAGGTGCACAGGCCAAGAAATTAACGTAGTTCCTGCGCTGTTGTTGGTGCCGTTAGTGACTGAATAGCTGATATTTTTGAAGAGTCTGGTGAAACTCCTGACGAGTGGTAGCAGTGTCCGAAGAAAGTCACTTCCTTCAGCCCTACGTGACACTTAGAAAAGTTTAACACAAGCCCACGCTCTCGTGCTCTCATCATTAACTGGTGTAGCCGTTGGTCGTGCTCGATTTGGTCCTTCCCGTGAACACAAATGTCGTCTGCAATGCTGATTACCCCACTCAACCCGTTCAGTATTTCGTCCATTTTCTTCTGAAATACATCTTGAGAGCCACACCACCCAAACGGCATCCTTATAAAGCGGTACCTTCCAAACGGTGTGTTGAAGGTCGTGGCTTTACTAGACTCTTCGTAGAGCACTACACACCAATACCCGGAGAGTGCATCCAATTTCGTGAACAAGGTGGAGCCGGATAACTGGTGTGTGACTTCTTCCGGGGTTATTAAGCGGTGATGAGGCCGTTTGGTGGCTCTATTCAAGTCTTTGGGGTCAAGACACACGCGTAATGAGCCGTTAGCTTTTCGAGCGACGACGAGGCTAGAAACTCACTCTGTTGGTTCATCCATTTTTGCTATCACTCCTAATTTCAGCATGCGATCCAATTCCTTTTCCAAGTCTTTACGAAGGTGTATGGGGCATTTTCGTGGAGCGTGAACGACAGGCCGGACACTTGGGTCCAACTCTTATGTGTGCAGTACCATTGAACTGGCCAAGACCCTCGAAACAGTCGGGGTAGAGTTGGCGTAGGTATTCAGTTGTTCTAATTGGCTCGTTTAACTGACGTGTGACAGCCGCCATTTTATTCGGTGCCGGATTCTTAGCGTCGTGAGTATGGATAGTGACCACACCAAGCTGTTCACACGTCGGCAGGCCAAGTATAATAGGGCTGTCTGTTTCAACGACAAATTTTGTCACACACTCACAGGAGCCATGCTGTATGTTCATGGTTACAGAGCCATGGTGAGGTATCTGGTAGTCATTGTAGGCTGAAATCCGTACGTTCTCCTTCTGCAGCGATAATCCTGGCGGCAACATTTTATAGCAGCGTAAGGGTAGTATGTTACCATCTGCACCTGTATCAATCTTTGCGTGCATACTGTGGCTGCCTGGCTGCCTGGGGATGGTAATATGGACGTCAACAAATGCCTCTTTTCTTAGTCCCGTGGTTGTGTTGCTGCATATGCGGACAGAATCGAACATCAACTGTTCCTCATCACTTACAGCTGTGGCCAATACTTCATGGATGGCTCGGTGAGGCTGTGGTCTGCGTATCACGTTTCGATACTCACGAGGGGATGGTGGCGGAGGCACAGAAGGGAAGGACTGTTCACGGTTTTGATACCGCTTCCCCCGACACACGGCTGCCCAATGTCCCATCTTCCCACAATAACTGCAAATTTATCTGCGAGCAGGGCACTGGGAGCGATCGTAACCGTGAGTTCGGTCGCAGTATGAACAATCCATTTGTGCTGCTGCCTGCGGACCACCACGATTCACTGTTGAGGTTCGAACAGCATTAATTTGAGGCTTTTCACTTACGAACTCTGCCATGTGGGCTTTGTTGGCCTCGAATGTACGACACAAGTCAATGGCGTTATCTAAGGTGAACTTTTCGTCCTTAGCTAGCAGTTTTTTCTGCACTTTCTCGTGTGTAGCACCGGCTATTAACTGTTCAAGAATTCTTTCACACTTAGAGCTCCCAAATTTACACTTGTCGGCTTGTATCCGCAGACGTGCGATAAAGTTGTCGTGGGACTCACTTTCATGTTGCTTCAGCTTCAAGTTGTAACGAGCCAGACGAAAGTTTGTTTTCGGTGCCCAGTGGGTCTCAAAACGATCGAGGATACACTTCACTTCCTTTTTCTGTTTTTCCGTTAAACTAAATGTTTCCAATAGTTCTATTCCAACAGGCCCGAGCCACAGCATAAGGTACGAAGCTTTAGCCTCCTCGTTTTGTTCCGCAAGCGGCCCATTGAAGACGTGGTTCACATAGTTGCGAAAGCGCCGGAAAGCCGTGGGCAGGTCCTCAGCGTCCCAGTCGAGTGCTGGCACGGTGATGCCCGTCATGCCACTCATGGCTGCAGTGATTTAATTGTACGTCACTGACAGCAGCGTGGGGACCCCTCTAGCTGCCACCATGTCATGGGCAGGGCCGAGTGAGGAGGAGGCAAGACAAACGCAGGTGTAGCTGTCAGCGTGTGCGAGCCATAACTGCACGGTTTATTTTCTCAAGGTATGGAGTAAACACGAATATGAACCATGAAGCCCTAAACTGAATCCCCGAACACAATGACAAACAAAGCTTCAAACTGAAGCATCAAACCATTACAATGGTAATCGTATTGCTGACGACGATGATTGATAAGGAAGGTTGTGATAATAGTAGTGATAAAAAAAATAAAAAAATAATGATACTACAATAGTAATAGTATGGATGACCTAGTAAAAATAATGATTATGATAATGATAACAATAATAAATGAAAGAATGACTCTGATATTTATGACAATATTAATAATAAGTGGTAGCTAGTAAAAATAATAATGATAATAATAAAAATAAAAAGTAATTTCACTGTTGTTAGGGGCAATATTGTGTAGACCAAGTTTGTAGATCGCGCAATATTTTCATGCAAATCGTTCACTCTATCTATCGAAGAGCTATGACATTAATGTGTATATACGAGTATGATAAACGATATTTCAAATAAAAGCTTAAATTAAAACATAACTCATCAGAGCAAACCTAAAAAATACATATATAGTTTTAAAATATCAAAACAAATTATGGATACAAAATACGGACCAGTGTGCCCGCAAAACAATTTCATCACAGAAAAAAAAAAAGATAAATGATTGCACTCTTAAACCGGCAGCCTGGAATAACAGGACGTTCCAATTAGTTGTAACGGCACTGTCTCCTTTACATCGCATTCACATTTCAACCTTAAATATTTCCTCTCTCTCTTTCTCTTTAATATTTTGTCAGCAATGCATCATCACATCGATCATTCCCACCTGCATGAGGCCTTGGCTATCATCATTCTCTACTCATTCTATTCTCGTCTACATCAACCTCTCGTTCACCTCTTTTGACCTCCTGAAGCTCTTCTTGTCGCTTACCTTTAATGATAACAGCGTATTTCACCTTCCTTCACACGTCTCAATGCACTCATTCTTCGACTAAATTTAAGCAAGCTAAGTAAGTCTTCATCTGCTTCCCCTCTGCCTTGTAGTTCTGCCTCACGCCCATCCATAATAAAAAATCAAGCTACTTCCTTACATATTTCACACTTTTTTCACTTAGCCACCTTAATTAAGACATTCCAATTAATGTTTTTTCTATTTTCATTTTTGTATTCACCATATATTACAAAATTTCTAAAAAAGATATTTATGTTGCTACACTTTTTTTCTACTCTCCTTTATTATCCACCATAGATTATAAAATTTCCATGAAAATTATATCTGTGGATATTTTTCTGCACTATCAATATTTATGTACAAAGACATAAAGTAACTACGTACTGATATATGAAGTTGTCTACAAATTAACATGTGCCGTTTTTTTTCTTCATTTTCAATATAACTGAATTATAATAATACTATGTACAATATATTTTTCCCATACTTGTTTCACACACACAACCGTAAAATTTAGTGCACTCTAAACAAAAATGTATGTGCGGTTTCCAATATATCTTTCTCTCCCCTACATGTACTGTACATATACGTATACAGTTGTTTCATAAATCGTCTCGTCAGCGCCCGGTGGTCTCGCAGCCATAACCAGTTCCTCTGAGGCAGCAACAGAGTGCTTCATACTGCCTGGGTGCAGCGCGTGAAGCCTCAATACTGGCTAGCACTTTCTGAGAATATCGTTTACCTGGGATATTTTTTTGGAAGCCCTAACTGGACAACCTATTGCTATATAGAAACTCCAACACCCTATTCAGTCGCCGCGTAATGAATGAAGCACGAAGGACAGGTAAGGTTGTGGGGAAGGTACCTGGAACTGTCGCCGATAGGAATTCTCGCCGCCGTCGTCTAGTGTTCCAATTCTTGATATTACAGGACCCAATATATACATTTAATCAAGTTTTACCCGTGTTTCTGCATTCAGGGATGAACTACTATCATTAGCTTGATCATTTAGGTTAAGTTAAGTGCCCATGTGCAGGTTAGGTTAACATTTCCACGTCGGCGAGAGTTCTAGGCTGGTGTTTCGGCGAGAATTCCCATCGGCGACAGTTCTATAAACCGTGGGGAATGAGGTGAGGGGCATCAGTATCAGTGGTAACGTGCGAGAGTTGTAGTTTTGGTTATCTGTTGAGACGCGATAGAGGCCTTGCATAGAAGTAGAGTTCTGATGTATGATGAAAAATAAGATAGGGATCAACTCATATGGTACAGATATAGATAAGAATCGAGTAAACGTGTAGTTAAGGTATCTGAGAGATGCTAGTTGGGTTTAGAAAATGGGTAGTGTGAATCAGAATAGTGCATATGGTGGGTATGGTATGTCTAGTAAGGGAGAAAATAAAGTTGTAGAATGGTGGAAAAACAAGAGTGGAAAGCGTGTAAAGTTACCTCTCCGTTTTCCCCCTAAATCCCCCTCCCATCATCGCCAAGGCACTGGTCTGAAACCCCCCTCCCAGTTTTGTCCTCCAGGCAACAACAACAGGAACACCAATCTCACACACACACATACACACACATACATACATACATACATACATACATATATACATATATACATACATACATACATACACACACACACACACACACACACGCACACGCACACACACACACATACATACATACATACATACATACATACACACACACACACACACACACACACACACACACACACAGACACACACATACATACATACATACATACACACACACACACACACATACATACATACATACATACATACATACACACACACACACACACACACATACACACAACACACACACACACACACACACACACACATAAATCTGCACTTTGCACTATGCTACAATTCATGATTGGTATTCTTTCCATGAAAATATTTTTATCCTTCGGACATTTTTTGTTTTCAGTAAAGAAAACTGTTGGCGATGGAAATATGACTTATGTATTGCATAGTAATTCTGCATAGTGTATCTGCATTGGGTTACATACTGTATACACGTTATGTAACGCCAAACTCAAAGCATCATAATAAATCATACTTTTACCAGTAAAACGCCTTAATCGGCGAAGAACGAGCGAGCCCGTAGAAACCCGCCGCACGTGCGCACGTGCGGCGAGTTTCGGGTGCGGCGTGCGGGTGCGGCGTGCGTGCGGCGTGAGAGTCACCCGGACTCTCGATAGCAAGGAAATTTGTCTGCTGTCACCTAAACTGCATTTACCTTTGTCTTTTTACGCTGAAACTGTAGGGATTGAATGAGGCTATCAGATAGCGAAGACTGCGTGTCAATCGGAAGCGTGATTTCAAAGATATAAGCTCCTGAAAAGCGTGATGATCGGCCGGGTCGGGTCGGGTCGGGTCGGCCGCTTAACCCGGAAAAATCCGAGCGAGTGAGGACTCACGAGCGCTTCGCGCTCGCTCGTAATTACAAACAAACACACACACACTCACACACACACACACGCACGCACACACACACACACACGCACGCACACACACACACACACGCACACACACACACACACACACCACACACGCACACACACACACACACACACACACACACACACACACACACACACACACACACACACACACACACACACACACACAGTTAGTTAGTTAATTTATTGACAAAGGATTTCCAATTGATACATAATACAAAATACAAAAGAATACAAAACTCAAAATATTATACAAAAAACAATGCAGATCTATCATTTGTCCAAACAAAACTAAAATAGTATTCTTTCCAAGTAGAAGGTAATACATATAATCTAAGCAAACATACTAAGCACTTCATGTACATAATCACATAATTCACGTACATATGTGTCCTCATTCAACAGGGTGGTAATATTTGAAAACGATAGCATGTTGAACCTTACACGGCAGTGAGCAGACAGGGGACAATCTATCAAGACATGTTGTTCTGTTTGCACCTGTTCATCATCACACTGACACACACACACACAGAAAAAAAATGCTAGTAAAGTTCTCACTCTAAGTTGTATAAAGTTACGGTAACTTGTTCTGCCTCAACTTTCAAGAGAGAAGATTAAACTATTTCCTTTTTATGATCCTCTAAAACCAGCGTGAAGATTTCAGTACATTAACATTTCACTCTCCTATCATCATTTCATTTCCCTTCCCTTCCTCCTCCCCCTCGTTCTCTTCGTACATTCTTGAGGTCCCTTCCGGCCAAACCTCCTGCCCGTAACTCCTGGTTGGTATCTGGTTGGGTAAATAACGGCGGGAAATGAAGTTGGTGCGAGGTCACGAGAAATAGGAGAGTCTGGGTAATGGTTGTGTAGAATGTAACGCAGAAAATACTGTGACTCATGGGGCGGCGCGGCAGGGGAGTGTTGGGCGGTGATCATGCTGGGAAGGTTTGGGGCCGGGGCGGGAGGGGCGGGAGGGGCGGGAAGGTCGGGAGGAGCGGGAAGGGCGGGAGGGGCGGGAGGGGCGGGAGGGGCGGTAGGGCCGGTGTAGGAGCAGAGGGGCGAGAGTATTAGGAATGGCCGGGAGTGCATGGTGTGTGAAGGGCGTCGACAGCTGCTGGGAGGGTGTTTACTTTATGACAGAGTACAGCATGATGATGATGATGATGATGATGATGATGATGGTCGTAGTGCCAGTAAGGATAATGATCATTTGTTTTTTTTATGATATTAACAAGAAAAGTGATAACGATAGTATAGCTATTAGTTCTATTCACAATACCATGAACGAATAATGATAATAATAATGAAAAGTGAAAATAATGATGATAATAATAAAAGGGATGCATCTGATGACAAAAATACTAATGCAAATAAATCTAAAAATAACATACAGGATAATAACGTGACTCTCAAAAGATAAACTTAGAATGTTAAGGAAATGAAGTAGCTATCACACGCCTCACATGCTATGCACATGCTATGATGGAGGTTCGGGGACAGATCCTCGGCTCCACAGGAAGAGATAAGTTAGTCTTGTCTACTTTCACGCTGTAGCCACTGTTCACCCGCACAGAATAGCTCCGGACTATAGTCAAGACTCTATAGTCCCGGCAGGAGCAAAAGGTCGACTATTCTGCCCTCCCGGATTGTGTGTGGCCCAGCAGAGTGAAAGGCTGGCAGTCCCGCTAGTTTGTGCCGTTCTATGGAGGCAAAACTTTAAAGGCAAACAAACTTTCACACACACACACACACACACACACAAATACAAACACACGCAAACACATACATACACACACCAACACAAAACACACACACACACACACACACACACACACACACACACACACACACACACACACACACACACACACACACACACACACACACACACACACACACACACACACACACACACACAC